>JAAGAY010140395.1:34970-59182 GCA_011801015.1 Ardeotis arabs | reverse complement strand
ACTAATTTTCAGTTAAGTGTAGCACAGTGTAAGTATCGTACCTGTGTCACGGAGGTCATTACCAGAGGGAACGGCTGTATCTCCACTGATCACCGTGAGTACTTCAGAGTCCGGGCTTGTCAGAGAAGCATGTGTTGAAGAAAAAGCTAGAACAATGCTAGGAAATAAACGTGGCAATTAGAAACAGGGAGGGAGAATAAATTGTTTTGCAATAATGTATTATCTATCAAATGCTTTTGAAGTAAGATATTTGGCTCCTTACGTCAGCACTTCATAGTTTTGATAAATTTTCATATGGGACTTCTTTTCTTCAGTGGTCAAGAAGCAGAAGCTATTGCTCTTACTGGTCCTTGAAATTGGTGTAAAATTGATGGTGGTGCTGATGACTGTCACATGAAATAAATGTGAGCTGAGTTAGAATGATTTTATCTCTGGCTATGGTCTTCAGTGTAGGTCTGCTGTACCCGTGGGGAATGACTTTTTAAAGGATTCCAGGTAGTTTGGCAATCAGCTTGCATATTCATGAGACTTTGATCACCGTACATATGTGATAAGGAAGGTAATACATTTAGAACTCACAAGAGGATAGATCTGATTTGGGTTCTCTCCAAGCTCTGCTACCGACCAGCTAAATGTCTATGGGCAAACCATTTTTTTTTTTTTTATGCCTCTGCATGCCCTTGTATTTAATAATGAATAATTAATAAAATGCATGTTGTTTAAGTTGTCTGATATTTGCATGCATTCAGGAACATTAGGAATTAATATTGCAGAATGCACTGCTAACTGCGTACATCTCCATATTTATACTGTAAATATGTACACTTAATTACTTCCAGCGTTGAAAGTAAATTGTTGCCTTCCTCTGCACCACAGTGGCAACGGAGCACTTATAGCAACATTTCACAAAGGAAAAATGCATTGAAGTGGAACATAATGCAGTTCCCTCCCACCAGGAGCACTTGAAATGTTCAGTCCTGATCGTGCTGCTTAGACATCTACCATACATGGAGTAAGATATATGTATCTATATCTCAGAGTTAATTTCTCCATCTACCCAGTTTCCAATTTCTTTGGGAATGCCAGCAAACGGGGAAAGGCAGGAATAGCAGATAGGGCTGTTGGCTCAGGGCTACTCCCGGTTCCAGTAATGTGTGACTTGTAACTATGGCTCTGATGATCTTTGGAATGCTGATCACAATTTTCATAGGCTTATGGAAAAAGATGAATTTTAAGGAGAGAGTTTGGAACGCAGAGGGTATTGATCTAGCATCCATTTACAAAACTGTGCCGAACAGAAGGAGATGTGTGGAGAAAGGGTGCACAGGGTGAGATTAAGAAAAGGATGTGCAGAGCAAAGCTGGCGTGTGGGAGGATGCACAGAGCAGAGCATAGGGAAGACTGGGAGTGAGAAAATGGGTTAGAAACCTCCTACATGAAACTGTAAAGGCAAGGCGTGCTGGAGGGGGAGAAGAGGAGGAGGGAAAGGAGACTTGGAGAGGATGCCCAGTTAGAGACTGCAGTCACTGAAATGGGAGCTTGTAACTACCATTTAAAAGTTGTGTTAGTAACAATGAGGAGAAAAGACGTAGTGCTAAAGAGATTTGTAAAAGGAGCAAGCTCACACTTTAATACTGCAACAGTGTGTGTCATGTAAATATTTGAATAAATCTTTTAATCGGCTTTTCCTTCTGCTGTGTTGTAGAAATAAAAAAAAAAAAACCACAAGCTCTGCTTATTTCTTTCACACAACATTTGTAAATGCATACGGGAAGAGATTGTGATATGATGATGTTAGAAGAGCAACACCTATTCATGTGCTACGGTGTTATGTACCATTTCTTGGTAATGTTAGTAAGTCTGGGGAAAAAAAAACCCAACAACTGTACAACAGAAACAAAAATTAGTCTGTTACATTTTAAGTCTGTAGTAGTGATCAGTTGATACCTTTCTGATCCACAAAGGTGAACGAGGGAAACAATGGAAGAAATAATAGTTTAAGTTTTCCTCTTCCTCATCTCAGAAATTTGTTGTGAGGAAAATATAAAAACATATTATTCCATTAACTTCCTCTTTGATTCTAAGGATTGTAAACACAGATTTTTCTGTGGCTAAAATCAGAGCCACAGAATCAATAGTAATAACAATAACAACAACATAATGAAATTCTTGAAACACAGTTGAGAAATTTGTTTCAGTCTAAAATTTCAGAAAATAGGAGAAAGCTAGGGGTAAGATGGCATTTTGAAATGCAGCCTTCTGTATAAGGACAGAGTTGAGCAGTGTCCTTAAAATGCTGTATTTGAGAGAAAATCACAAGAAACTGTTGTTTCTACCTTTTAAAGTTTTTCTTTTACTTGGAAATACATTCCACTCCTGAGATAATTCTGGTAGGCAGAAGAAGAAGAAGCTGGAGGTTGGTCGTGTGAACCCTGTTATTGTTGGGAGCGACTGGCTGCTGTTGCATATATTCTTAATCAAGCTGTGCGTGATTATCCTCCTGGGACGCTTGTGTTTATTGGACAGACTGAAATGTCATGTAAGGTCCACTGAGCAGTTGACACTAAAAAGCCGAGGGAATAGGAAAGGTTTTACACATCATTGAATCAAAAGTTTTCATTGCTTTGCACAGGAGGTGTGGAAAAGCCATGCTGGTGGATGGAAAACAGCCCTTAAGAGGTCAAAGGGATCTTCCTTTCCCCTCTGCCCCCTGTCAAGGTATAAATAGAATGAGTTTTGGGCTGATAATTCAACCTGTTTGACAGAATGGGAAGCCTTGTAAGCCAGTAAGAGCTATCCTACTTGGTGAGATCTTAGAAAAAAGCTAACAGAAACTTTCGCATGGGTGAAGTCTTTGATCGAGCATCTCACTAGACAGAGCCTGAGGGTAAACCTGAACTCCTGCATTGCAAAACACGCAATAACCAGAAAAGAGCAAACCAGCTGGTGAGGAGGTGGAGAGAGACCTTTCCAAATCAATTTTACCGAAAATGACTTCATTTTTCTTCTTTTGTGTACCTGTATCTTTCAAAAAAAACCTTCAAATCATAAATGCACTATCTTTTAGACACGATGACCAAAATTTGCATTTACCTTTTATTTGTCTTGAGTTAAGCATAATATAAGGCCAATGGATGGGTAACAGAACACCTACAGAATGAAGTGGGGTCCTGGGCTGCACCAGGACCCCCTCCCCATTCAGAGGGTGAGAGAGTGGGTGCTGCTCTGGGACCGGGCAGGGAGGAGAGCTGGCACCCAGGGTGCTGGGTGGCACTGCCGGCGCTTTGGCGTGTAGCAACATACTGGGCTGTGCGCTTTGAGATCTTGGACTTCACTGAGAGTATGAAGAGTACCTACTATTTTTTTTTCTTTTTTCTTTTTTTCTTTTTAAATAAAAAAATATAATTTTTTTTTGCTTGACTAGTTTCTCCCATTTAGCCTGATTAGTGAAGGGGGTCCCTGTGGCAGGGATGCAGAGGGGCACGGCCTTTCACTTCTCACCTGTGCTTAGACAGTAGCTGGAGATGGCATGATGCCCAAGGGGTTGCTCAGGTAGGCAGAGAGAAAGAAAAATGTCTTCAGCCTGACATGGCAGAATGCCTTGACAGTGCAATAAATGACAATTGGATTTTGAATGATTTCTCAGACAAGGAAAAGGCAGAGAAAGTAGAGGAATTTGTTATCAATGAGGAGCTCGGGTGTCTTACAGGGGAGGAAGACAATAGAAATTCAGAAAGCAGAGGAGGTCAAACCAGTATGTATTTTACTTTATTTGTTTCATTGTTATTTAGAGCAGGGAGTCTTTCAGGATAAAAATAAAACATCTACACATATTGTCTGCTGCCTTTTTTATTCTCTTTTTCAGTCTCTTGTCTCTGAGCTTTTATAGCAGCCACAAGGCTTGGGAGAGATTTCTGGGTCTTAAAACTTTTTTTTTTTTCCCTCTCAGATTAGTCACCATTTTCTGCTGATCAAAGAGGAGTGTTATAATCATTAAAGCTCACTTTTAAACAGCAAAATCATTAGTATTTTAATAACATGCCATTATTAAAGAGCTCAGTTCCTTTTTTTGTCACAAAGCGGTTTCAAAGAGCTGTAAGACACATATAATACACACTAACTTCTAGAAAGTTTTAAAGGTGACTTGAAAAAGAATCCTCTTCATTAAAACAAAATGAACAAAAAACCCAAAAAACTTTATAATAACTAATGATAATATGAAAGCTTTCATTAAGGATTCATATTTTGTTGCTCATCCACTCTCTCCACAACCTCTTTCAGTCTGTGAACAGCTGGAAATGGTATAATAGCAGAGTCAAAACAAATGAGAGGAGAAAAAATACTTAATTACACACACAAAAAAAAAATTAAATTATGTTTACTTTTCTTTCCATGTATTTACCTCAACTGCTTGCTAAACATTCCAGAAAAAAAATGAACCTGATCTCAAGTTCTCAAAAAAGTGCTTCTAGTTCTGTGCTGTTCCATGTTTTAAGTTTAATTCTTGCTAACTAAACCGAGGCAAACTCTGTCACCTTTACATTTCCGCCTGGACCTCATCTGCTTTTACTTCTTGTGCAGCGGGACAGATCTGCTCACTAGGAGCTGCTCACTGCTGCTGCTTCTCCTCTTAATCAAAAAATGGAACTCGGGGTAACTTCATCTGCTCTCTTTCTCCAAATAACATGATCTGAGTTTGCATACATGTGCAAACAGAAAATAGAAGAAATAATGTTTTTTTCTTCAATAAAAAAAAAAAGAAAATTGGATTTGTGAACACAGAAAGAAAGATACAAGCTTGTATGAGAAAGTCAACTAATACAGCTGAAAAGTACTCACAGTCACTGCCAAAACTGAAGGACCCAAAATATGAAGTGCATTACATAACTGCGTTAGAAAAGAACTCGTTAACAACATCAGGTTATAGAGTTGCATCAAAGTGACTACAGTGATCAAGATAATAAAACAGAATAAGCTTGAACAGGTTTGGTACATGCATGTTTTCAAGTAATTATGTGAGTGCATTTGCTATTATCATACCTTTTTATTAATCAAACATTACTGAAATTAATAATAGATTACTACAGTTAATATCCAATATGTTGCATATATTTGAAGATGTACTGTACTGAGTACACAAAAGAAAAAAAATGAACTAATAGCAATGATAATCTGAGTGCTAAAGACTATTTTTTTCCAGTGATCATAAAACTTTGTGAAAAAGCAGGCAAAGCGAACATCGACAGCATTATTGGAAGAGCTTACTGATGTTCTGAGCAATGGTATTAGCGAACAATCAGTAATACTGTCTGGAGAATAAAAAGCTAACTAGTGTAATACTGGTGAAACATCCATTGCAACATGAACTTAAGAAAGCTTTTTTTCTTTTGCAGCATGAGCTCAGTAATGGATTTCATATTTTCCGTTGAGGGTGGAGAAACACTGGCCCAGGCTGCCCAGAGAGGTGGTGGATGCCCCATCCCTGGAAACATTCCAGGCCAGGTTGGGCGGGGCTCTGAGCAACCTGATCTGGTTGGAGATGTCCCTGCTCCTTGCAGGGGAGTTGGACTGGATGGCCTTTAAAGATCCCTTCCAATCCAAACCATTCTATGATTCTGTGTTGCTACTAGTAAGGAGAATATTTGAGTAGTATCAATAATTATGGATAAAATTCAGGGGAAATATGATGTTTCAATAGATGAGCTTTTTAAAAAACACCAGTGAAATCACAAAATAGCTGTAGTCTGTAATAACTTTGCAAAAATAAACCAGCTTATAGATTAGTAAAAGTTCTTTCAGCTAACAGAAGTTGCCTTTCATCTAGTTGGTCCAGAGGACCTTGAATGCAGCATCGTGTCTCCTTCACTTGGCTCAGGTTCTCCTGAACCCACCTGAAGAGCTCAGCTGTCATCTGACTGCACTGTCTTCATTACCCAAACTTGCTTTTTATGGGGTGTCCCTGGTCCTTTTGGTTCCTAACCATTTGAGCCATCTCAACAAACCAAGCTGAACACATGACCAGCAACAACAACTAATAAAACTGCATGAGTTGGATTGCTTGGGGCAATTAACAGCTGATGCAACACGCGTCCTCTCACTTTTGTTTTAAACTGTCTCTGTGTAATTAGTGTAGCTACTCATATGCCAGTTCTCAGATCCCTGTCCTTCAGTCCATAGCTAATTAAGCTTTGGATCACAACACTCATCTTTTACTGAAATTGTTGTGAATCTATGAGTTAGAATTTGTTATTTGTGAAGGAGATGGAAAGTGGGCATGTTATTCTGCCCAGTATGGAAGTCTTGAAGTGTGTTTTTTTTTTTTTTTGTTAATAACTGAAATGTCCAGGCAAAAGCTACATGATTTAAATCACCCTATCAATGATTTTCTTCAAGATGAAAGCAATTAAGCCGGAGAGAATTGAGGCCACTTTGTTTCTGAATGAGAATATAAATGAGAGTTTAAGGCTCTATAATGCACATACATTATATTCATGTTCATCTGAATTTTTTTTTAATTACTTGATTGTCTTATTACATAACCACCTTCTGTAAGGTCATTTATGTTGAAGAGAGGTTCTGATATGAATTGGAGCAGTGCATGAGTGGAAGCACAGAGAAATATCTTAAGAAAAAACTTTTTAGTACCCATATTTTTTTAAGATGTAGTTGCATTGTTGTGGACTTAAAGTGTGTGTGTGTGTGTATATATTGAGAGACACTTTTTAATATAAAATTAACAAAATAAAAACAGTAACAAAAAGCTGAACTTTAACACAGATATTGTATTATGATGTTATAAATTTCTCAAATCTTTTTTTCTAGTGATTACCACACATTTCTTGTGTTGCTTTTGCATCAGTCTTTGTATTTTAGCAGTACAAAATTGTGTAAGCCACAGGTTTTCTAATAAGCTATTGTCATGCCATTCATTTCCTTCGTTGCTGGTGATAAATCACCGCCTGTGTATACGCAGTGTTTGAAGTTTGGATTAATGAGAATCACCCACACTTGCAAAAATTATGGAACCCATTCAGTTAATTCATCAGCAGTATGATGATACCATCCGGATAGAAACTGCTGTTCTCTCGGGGCTGCTTACATGGATAGTTAGTTTTTCATATTGTTTTTCCAGATTTTTTGTTTTCCAGAGGTTTCTTGCATATCAATGCCCTCATTGCTATGCTCAGCAGTGTGAACACGCCTTGCTAAAGCTCAATTGAAATGTGTCCCCTTTTGGTGGAAGACACAGAAAAGCTGGAGGAAATCTGGAGATAATAATAAGAAATGAAAGATGTAAAAGAAACATGGCCTGTGTAAAACTTGCAGGAACCGTGATAATCTAATCTAGAAAAGAGAAGGTTGAGAAAATCCGTAGCTATTTTCTATAAAAGACTGGTTGAATAGAAAGGTGGTTTATATTCTCCTTGTCAAAGAAAGGACAAGAAAAAATAATTTCAATTAGCAGAGACTTTGATAGATATAGGAAAAATTTTCAAGGCTGAGGAGACGTTAGCATATGACTCGTGTAAAAGTTGTAATCTCTGTCATTAGGGACGCTTAGGACTCCGTCTGACTGAGAGGGATACGCTAGCCTTGCGTTACGCTTCCTTGGTATGGGAGGCTGTATATGCGTATGTGTCTATAACCTTATCGTGCCCAAGAACGGGATATTAGAAGAGTGAATGTGAATAAATATATTTTTAAACACTTCAAAGTTGCTGTTTAAAAAAAAAGGCTGAAACATTTCCAAAGTAATGATTTGTTTTGTTTCTCTACTTGGAGAAATTGGAGAGATTTTAAGGAAAAAGGGTCAAAAAAATTAAGATTTTTTTTCTTTTCTTTTAGAGGTGGTAGGATTTGCTGCAAATGCAACTGAAACTGGGTTTTTAAAGGATTTTAATACCAGAATTAAAAATGCACAATGGAACATCTGCCTGTCCACAGGCTGCATCCTTGCCTTTTAAGAATTGCCTTGATTTTAACAGATACTGCTATTGAATTGTAATTTTAAAAGTCGTATTTAGTTTTGCATCTATAAAGCAGTGTGAGCAGCTTTCTCCTGCTGTGGTTGAGAAGGCTAATTACTGCGTTGGGCAGAAGGTTACGGCCGTGGTGCGTGATGAGCAGCTTTGCTTTAAAAGACGAGTGTTTCCAAGTTACTGAAAAAAATTCTCTTTCTCCTGTTTGATCAGTTACATAGCTGTTAAATAAGTTGTCTAAAGTTATCTGTTGAAATACACAACTATGTCAGCCCACGGTGGAAGGAGAATCAATTGCTGCTTTACCATACTGAAAATTACAGCAAAATAACTGAAAGTGGGGGAGCACTTGCTTTCTTTAGTTTTCAAAATAAATATGCTGTACTGCTAGAAACTTTTTTTTTTTTTTTTTTTTTACTATAAGTTGGCTTGTTAGCACTTAGCTTGAGCTAGTTAATTCATTTTCAGAGATAAGATAGCACACACACACACACAATCTGGTCAGAGTTTACAGTTGGCCTCAGGCTTAGTGTTCCTAAGCTAATTCAGAATTTATGAGTTTGGACGGAGTCCAGACTGGCACTTGAAAACATGTTTACCTTGAATCAATGGGTAATTAGCTCATTGAAGATGCAAACTTTTTGCATAGAGAAGTCTAGAAGAAGGTCATCAAGAAAAAAAGTAATCCCCTTGACTCTGTTTCAGCCTGATTTAGATCATTTTTATTCATTACGATTTGACAGCATATCTACACCCCCCAACCTAAAATACTCAGGGATTTATATTTAACAGATTTTAAATGAGAACATTTTATTGATAGTAGAATATTTGAAACTCAATGCCTTTTTCACCTGCTGAAAAATAACCACTTACAATCTTACAATTTTCTAAGCGTTACAAATGCACAGTTTTGCTTACAGACTTCTTCAGAGAGAAGAATTGTACAGCACCACCTCTTGGCTGATCTCCTCCAGCAGAATGATAATGCATGGTGCTTTCTGCTGGCACGGCTCATTTGTCTGAGCATAAGGAGAGTAAAAAAAAGCAAACTGCTTTTCCAACAGGGATTATACTGACTTCAACAGGAAATCAGACCTCTAACCAAAATATTTAAATTGGAACAGAAACTGGTTGACTACACCAAGCCAAGCTCTTGTTTGTATTCCTGAGTGTTTGACATGGTTTACTGATGGGAAAGTGTTACATCTTCTGAAAGTTCAAGGATTTTTTTTTTTTGGTTGGTTGTTTTTTATGTATTAGTCTCCCTGTTAAATTACTGTTTTGCTATTTGTCACTTAGACAGTTTTCTGAATGTAGTGATATTCTAGTATATCACAATACTTTACTGTATGCAGCTCATTTCAAAAACTGATATATATTGTAACATTTTCAAAAGTGAAATCTTAATATTGGCCCTCAAACACAAATGTAAACATTCAATATACTGGCAGCTTTATTTTGGAAGATTTGAATGCCTGCGGGTCATACCCAATTCAGTTACAGCTGAGAGTGTTCAGAGTTGTTTCAGTTAGGCTGCTTATGTAGTATGTGTGTGTCTGGGTACGACGTACGCAGAAGATAGATATGCACAGACATTCATTTCTCTTACCACAGCTGGCTTGAACACTGTAGACAGTAGTGACTCTCAGGCTTTATGAAGTTTTCCTCATTTGTCATCTCCTTTTGGTAGGAAGAACATGAATGTGGTAGGGAACGTATGAAGAGTAAATATTTTTTTCTTGGGAAAGAAAACTGAATTCTTCTTAGAATTTGGTCCAAGATTTTAGGAGAGGATTCCTGTCTGTTGCTGATGAATTATTTTGGACAAAATTTCTACCAGACACTACTACTACTGCTTATTTATTTTGTATTAAATGAATAGCCAGCATGAGCCAATAGCCAGCATGAGCTGTGTCTTTGGTATGCAGAAGTTTTGACTGTCTTCAACTGTCACTTGGAATAAGGTTTTGAAAATATAATGTCTCAGTGTCAAAGGCAAAATCAGGCTGTGCGATATCAGGCTTAACATATATTAAGTTGAGCAGTCATAATTAGTGGATAGGTTTGAAATTTTGGGTTTAAATTCTATGGGAGATGACTTCATTTAAGCTTTGGAGGATTTTGTGAAGAAGAATTCATTAATATATGAGAAGCAGTAGGAGGCAGTGGTGTGAATACTGGTGAAATGCCCGTTTGGCAATGACCAGCTTTGTATTCAGAGCAGGATTTGAACAAAATGCATTTCTGTCAAAGGGACAAGGCATCACATGAAGTAAGAAAGCAATAGTCACTCTTCAGGGCATGAGGCAGGGTGTTCTGAAAGAATAATAAACATGGGTGTAATCAAAGATGTCTGGTCGTACCATGCGATAATTTAAGACAGTGCAGGAGCTGTGATACTTGCTAACACTTGAATGCTTGAATTTGGGCTTCTCACATTTTTGATACACGCTTTTATTTTATTCTTACTTATCTCACAGTGTGGAGACAAGTTACATAAATCCACATCTGCTCTACCTTTTCCTGTTTATATGGAAAAAGAGTGGAGATTAGAGTTAGAGGCTGAGGTGTCACCTATTTTATCACCTTGTTTGAAGGCAGAACAAACTAGCCTGCAACATTCTTCAAGGAGGTTTTGTCTAACAGTTTCATAATATTCAGAGAAGAGATTCTGTGAACCTATGTGTTCTTTGCCTCTTACAGCTTAAGGTTATTGCCTTTTATTATGCTGCGAGCTGACATGAAGAATAGTTTATTTCCCTTCTCTTATAGTGATTTTTAGATACTTCAGGACAACTATCAGACCTTCTTTTAATCTAGACTAAGAAAACTCACTTCTTGCAACATTTTTTCCATGTATTTCCCACCACCAGCATCTCCTTCACTCAAACTTCTGATTCTTTAGTGGCTACCATTTATATAGTCTCAGTTTGGTCTCTATTTTCCAAGGAAGATAAGGGAAGTAGGAAAGTTTGTGTGGTTTTTTTCCTATTATAAACACTTCAGTATAATACCAGCTATTTTTCTGGAGTTTTTCCTTAGCACTTGGGGCTAGGTTCTGGGTTAGGTGTTACTTTGGTAAAAGTGATTTAGTCATTCTGATTTTCCTCTTCCAGTTACATTTCTCTCCTTTTACTTGTTCTTTCCGTGCCCTTCCAGCTGTCACTCCCTCAGCTGAGGGAAGTCAACAGAGAGCAGTTTGTGGTGCCACACTCTAAACCAGACCTGTAAAAGAGTCCAAGATAAAAAAAAAAAACAGCTTTAAACCAGCGTTTGACGTGGTCACAGCAGGAAATGACTTAGCAAAACAGAGTGGGTAAGCATCTGCAATGAACTCAGTGTGAGAGCAGGACCAACTCCAGCTCTACCTGCTGCTGTCAAGAGAAAACTAACAGGACTGGGGCCTTTACGTTTGCTTTGAGATCCTCCCATGCTTTAGATCAGTTCCTGAAGACCTCTTGCTGAGCCAGCTGCTCCATATCTTCTACCTTCTAGTGCAGATGATTCACTAATCAGTGAAAAGTAGGTCCAGGGGATTTCGCACAGGGGTGAGCCATTAGCTTGGTTCAGCTTCTGTTGAAATTAAAGTGGACATGTGGCTTTTCCTATGCATCCTTGCTCAACTGTATCCTATTCCAGTTGGAACAGTATGATATCTAATTCTCTCCTCCATATTGCTTATCATCCCTTACCTTTTGGTGCTGTTTTTCAAAGCAAGATGTGTTCTGTATGCTGTTATCCATTGTTCGTTATTCTGAAAGGTAATTTTCTTCTGCCCAGCAGAACTTCAGAAAATTATTACTACAATCTTTCCACTTCCTTTTTTGTAACGTTGGAAGGTACAGAGAGGCACAGCTGCCGGAGTATGGGGAATACAAACTCCTGCTTGTCATCACCTTCATGTTACCCTGCTTACAGGAGAGAGAAGTTGGCAGTGGTTGCCTATCGGTGTGTGAGCTGGTTTTTGACTCTTCTATAAAAAGGAAAAAAATAAACACATACAGGATAATGCTGGTTTTAGTGGGAGTGCTGATGCTGATAAATACAATGCAAAAGCTTTTTGACAGGAGATCTGTTACTGTGAATAGCCACACACAAACTAGGAAACCGGGTGAGGATATTCCTATCTTTCATCTAACGCACTCCTGAGAGAGAAGGCTGTGTTATCGGTTTCCCTGTTGCCAGTTAGGAACAGGAAATATTACTTGACTAAATTCTGTTAATAGTTTTCAGAAACATTAGCTTCAGAAATATTTCCATTTAGTCTGTAGCTAATCAAGTCTATGTTCATCTGTCCATACGAGCCATAAAGTTCTGCAATGAACATCTAACTGTAATTAACATCATTGACCGGTTACGAGGCGTAAGCGGTAACGTATCCACGAGTGGGTGCTCCGTGCTTGCTGACAATACAAGTTACACCAGATGGGGCCCTTAGTGCCTCTTGTGCCCCACAACGCTTTCCGTGCTATGTCAGATGGAGCTTTTGCCTTCTGTGAGATCATTATTTAAAAATGGTTTGCATTTTTTTTATTGTCCAGAGACCAACTAGCTATATCACCTTGAAGGCATCAGCTTTAAGAGATGAAGGCAGCAGGTGATACTGTATATGAAATGTTAATATTTTAATGTAAAGTTTTGCGTGCATTCTAGGATAGCAAGAATATAATTTAAAAAGTCAACAACAACGTGACTGTGTACTCACTGCAGGCACTCATGGGCAAGCTCCAGTCACGTCTGACAATGTACTGCTCTTACACATGGTCTTTTCATTTCATTGGAGTGAACACATGCTGTGGTATTCAGTTTAAGACATATTTTTTAGCCCTAACAAGCTCATTAGTTAATAGGGTTGCAGGAAAGTGTAAGACCTGAAGTCAGGGGCTAAAGTACCACAGCGGCATTCGAGTCACCGACGTCAAGGCAGTGGTCTTGTGGGGCAAACATTGTCATGGAGACCATGAATATGTCTGGTGGACAAAACACTGTTGTGTTTTGGCTGCCTGAATTTATACATATATCACACTGCAATAAGCAGTATGCATTCTGCTCCATTTCTGCAGCGATAAATCTGACATTTAGCCTTCTGCAAAGCAGAACTCTGAATTCCACAAAGTTTAGGTACCTTTAGCACAAGCAAGGTCAAACTGGGATTTCAATAAGCTGACAATTTTCTTTCTTTCTTGTTAGAGAAATGCAAGACTGATGTGTATATTGACACTTCTTTTCCTTTTGCCTCAGCTGGCTCCAACATCAGCTAGTTAAAAAATTGCACACAAACAAGTTTGGGCATTTGCATTCAAGTAAACGTGTGGAGAAGGGGGCTGTAGTACTGACTGTAATGCATAACAAGCTACATAAAGCAAAACAGAGAAACAGCTGCAGTCAGAATCTCCAGAAAATTCTGCTATCAGCTTCTGCAACCGACTGAGAACATTGCAGAATAAACGTTCCTGGATTTTAATGTTCTGAGTAGCACAACTAAACAAATGCAACATGGATTATCCTCTAATATATTAAATGGCAAACATTATCTTGCAGAAAGTTTGGATATCCTGCAGAGAAGGATTGTAATCCCCAGCAGAAATACAAATTTACTTGCTTACAAATTCATTTGATAGTACACCTTTGCAGCTGTTCAACATCTGTCCCCTCAAGATAATGATATAAAAATATGACAAACAACGTAAATTGCCTATTAATGTATGTAGAAACATAGGTGGGGGGGAACAAATCTGAAATGAAGTTACTGGAGCTGGACCACAGATATACGACATTATAAAACTCCAAAACTGACCCCAAAATAACAATGTGTACACTCAGAAGAGTTTATTCTGAGTCAGTGCTGGATCTGGTGATTTTGTGTGTGTTGCATTGGCATTTAACCAGCAATCTGCAGAATTTTTTTTATTGCATCTGGGCGTTTGTAAAAGGTGAATGAGAAAAGCAAGCTCATGTATACACTGTTGTACTATACAGAGATGACACTTTATAAGCTGCCTTAGAGCTCCAGTTTTCCACTGGGAGAAAAAAATAATTCCACCTACAAATAAAACCCTAGAGGTATTACTATCAGTATCCTTCATGATATCACCCCCCCACGCACAATTCACTTTGCATTAGATCTCATTTTAATAATTCCTAGGTCTAGAATAGATACAGTTTGATTGCACTTTGTACAACTCCTTTGTATTTATCATTCGCATGTTGAAATGCACCTCAAATGCTCAACTGAATAAATAAAATGCAGATTAACACCTAATATATTAAATGCCAGGTACTGCCTTGCCAAAAGCCAAATAAGCTATCTATTTCTGTTTTGGCTTGCCTCCATATTCACACATACCGGAGCTTAATGATGGTACTTTATTCTATCATGTTATTTCTTTGCAGAGATGTTTCGGGGGAAAAGAGACTATAATAGGGATGTGAACTTCACAATTACGGTGTCTTCTCTATGATCAAGTTTAAATGTATGGTTTTTACTGTCTCTAGGCCGTTGCTTCTTCACTTTTGAAACATCACTTTGGAAAGCTCCAATTCCTTTCTGTTATCCTGTATTGTAGAGAAGGAAGTACAATTTAGTGCTTAAAATGGGTATGGACAGATGTGGAAAAGTGAATATGAAATGCCAGGTTGCAGACAGTGCATTAAAAATTATCTGGGATCAGACAAGCAGATAGAAGGGAAAATGCAAAAGGATTAAATTGGGTGAGATGGCACAAAAGTATGTGAGAAGAATGTGCAGAACCTCATTTAGAGAAGAAAATAAGGAGAACGGTCAACGGAAAGAAGGAAGAAAGTGAAGAAAGCTTCAGGATGAAGAGTAATGCTAGGATGTTGCAGATGGAGATGAAACAGATAGGTTTTAGGAAAAAGACAAGATGTGAGCTGACACATTCATAAAAATCCATGCAATTTGTGGATTGTTCCCAGGGCACAGGTTTTGTTTTGATTTACAGTTTTTAGGATGAGTTGTCCACAGTTCGAACCCAGACTGTCTGCTGTGGAGGATCCTGCTCTCGGGGTGCCCAGCTGGCCACCTCCCACGGTGTGCAATTTCATTTCTCTGTGCTTTCTCTACTTGGATTTTACTCGTTATCGGTAAAGTACCATTGTAAGATCAGATAATGAAGTCTTACAGGTCTCTTAGAATAAAAAAATATGACAGCTAGTAATAGCCAGGGGCACCTGGGCTGTATTTTCTCCTCAGCATGTGGTGAGTTTGAGAGCTTGTATTAACAGTTTGCCATGGATGAGAAGGGTAATTTAGCCATTTTCTATCTGCTGAAAGAGAATATGGTCGATAGAAAAGCTATGACAGGAGCTTTCATGTTTTTATGAAGTTGTAACTTCTGTCTTAATGTCATGTAAGTAATTATGTGCATTTATAAAATGTATGTGTACTAAATAATCTTTGGTAACATTTTCAGTCTTCCAAGCAGCTAGAAAGCAAATGTGATCCTATGGAAATGACATGTTTCCTCAATGTCTTCCCAGATACAGTCACACAGACAGTTTATATGTTTCTAAGTATGTGTCTATCTGAACACCCAAAGGAAAACGAAGGGAATATATTTCTGTGGAGGGGAAAGATCTCCTCTTTGTGACATAAATCTCCATTTTTTCGTTGTCTTTGGTTGAACTGTATATCAACTTAAATAACCTACTTTTGTTTAGGTGAAGAGAAAATAAGAGCAATGAATGGTCCACTTAGTGTAAAACAGAATTTAAAAAAAAAATTGTAGAATCTTCGATTTTGCCTCACCCTTGGATAGGACCCATTTCTTTCTTGAGGAGCCAAATCCTAGCTTTTTCACATCTTGTGTCCTGCTGGTACTTTGCTGTTGTGATACTGCAGAGAAATAAAGCTCCTAATTTGCAATTTGAAATTCACAGTTGTTGATAGGAAGCTTTTGTCACTGCAACGTAGTATAGATTTCTACAAATGGTAAGAGAACCTCAAGAGGAAGACTGCAGAGACTTCCTTTTCTAAGTACTGATCTTATGGGTTTTGGAGATGATACTGTATTTGAATATTAAGAGTAGTGACTGGCACTGTCAATGCCAAATGTCTGGGGAAGATGTTTCTATTTGGGCTAGGAAAGATTAAGGAGAAGAGGAAGTATAAATAACGCTTCTCAGTCACTACTTAATTGCAACCAAAATGAATAAAATGAGAGATCCTCAAGCACTTTTTCTAATAATAAAACCCTGTACCTGACTCCTGGAACAAGTACCATCATGGAACAGATATTTTCTGAGAAACTGCGAGCAGGGTAATGCCAGGCATTGTGAATTTCAAGGAGAAGGAAAGGTAAATTAGCTCTTAGGGTGTTCAGCAGCCCCTTTAGCCTGGGTAGTACTGGCACTTAGTCTAGCTCTAATGGCATTATGAATACATCACTGAACTCGGTTTCCATATTTTGTTTACCTCTCTGTATAAGTAAATAGTATCATTTTAAACCCAGCACCGTCAAGTCCAATCCATTGAAGTGCTGAACAGAGCAGCGCTGTGAATGTAAGAGCTAACCCTCAAGCTTCAAGGGATATTGATGGCCTGTATTTTCTGCTTCCTCCATTTCCCTAATCTAATTGTCAGGCAAACTGTACTTCAGATTTCAGATTCTCTGTAGGATTAGGTTTTCTTGGAAGCTGCTTTCACAATAATTATGCTATAAAACCAGGGAATAAAGGTAAGATGCTAAAGTTTTATCTAGGAGGTGGCTCTTACTACCCATTCTGATTTTGTGCAGACACGTATTCTATTTTTTCTGTGGCTACGAATTGTTTTCTTAACTAGGAAGTCTCATGAAACTTCAGACATTTGTGTGTAGCCCTGTTCATCATTCATTTATAGCAAAAAATAGAGCTAAAACACCTGGAAAATTCCTATGTTGCTGCTGGGTCTAGACATGGCTTAGAAGGTTGTTCCAGTTCTAGTTTATGGGATTTTTTTTTTTTTTCCTCCTAATTTCTGTTTCCAAGACCATTCTCCCAAATAAGATATATAAAGCGAAGGTCAGGGTGCAGTTCTGTAAGCACCGGGGATGTTTTACAGTGCACTTGTCAGGGGTCATTGGCTGACTATGCCCTGGCCTCTGTAGGTGAAATTGTCTGTGTAGCATTCATAATTGCATGTACGGTACAGTTTAAAGAAAAAATTAATGCACAGAGTCTGCTATGCGATTGAAATCTTCACTAATTGTATTTTAAATCATAAGATTGGTGACATTTACCTTTCATTGTGTCATTTTATTTTTCATCTTGTGCTTCAAACCAGTGTTCCCCAAACTCAGTGCTTCTTAAAAATGCTTAATCAAATGCTTATTTTCATTAGTAGATTTATAGCTACAGTCATGATGTATTAAAGAAAAAAAATTAAACAGCTTTATGGCAGAAATTAAGAAATATTCCCGATCATTATAAGCATTGTAAAATTCATTGTGTGTTTAAAATACAGTGAATTTATCTACGTGCAACATGAGTTCTTTTCAAGAATATGCAATTACTCTGTTGAATACCAGACTCAAAATCTTGAAAACAAGCTGAAAGAATGGAGCCTTTTATCTCCCAAAGGAAGACAGCTGAGACTGTTTAACCTCCGTGGCTTCAGTCAAGGGGTAGTGCTTTAAAACAGTGAGGTGGCTGACTTGGCTAGGGATGAATGTCCAGTTAAGGTGCTGAGTTAGTGTGGAAGACTAAATGGATAGAGAGACTTGGAAAGAGGCAAGAATTTAGGCTAAAGAAAAAAAATAGAATGGGTCTCATTTAACACTGGGAGTAGATATGAAGAGAGTCTGTAAAGAAGTTCCATAATTTTGAAGAGAAGTCTCAGGTAGGTGGTGCAATCTTAGTCTTCAATTTAAACTTACAAGTATTCAGCACTCATGGGGAAACTGTGCTACACCTGAATATTTAGACTGGAATATTTATTATAGCTAGTGATGTAAAAGTGGATTGATGGGAGAACCTATAGATGGTACGTGCATCTTACTATTTCATCAAGTATATGTCCTTGAGAGCTGAACTATGAATCCAGCATGTAAAAGTAACTGGATCCAGCAAAAATTAACGAAGAACCTATGAGTATAAGGCTGTTTAGCTGGATAATCTAAGTCCATGGAAGTGAATCCTCTGCACAGAAACATCTCTGGCAAATCTGTCAGAGAAACAGGGGAAACCAAAGAACACAGGTGCACTGTGCTGATAACATAGTTACAGCAGCTACCACTGTGGCTGTGCAGTATGGCCTGCGGCAGAGGCTTCAGACGTTTCTTTGCCAAAAAGGTAGAGAAGGTGTTAATGAAACCTCACCAAACTGATTGGTTATTGGGTTCTGTAGCTGTGTGGTCAGGACAAGGCAGAACCGAGTACTTAGTTTCTGTTTATAAATTCTTGGTGTGTGTCACAGCCATGTAGAGTCCTACTCTTCTGTTGCACATCAAATTAATTTTGCATGAGCCAAATTATACAATTTTGAGGTTTTATACTCAATAGGCTTATAAATTATTTTACATCAATGCAGAGCTTAGGGAATGAAAGCAAATATTTGCTATCCCTAGCAAGCAAAGTAATGCGTGTACGTGTCTGCCACTCAATGATGTGTTTGAGCTCTAGGCATCCTGCCTGGACTAAACTGGTGTTTAGTAAAGACTCAGCTACAAACAGATGGATAAAGCACAGGTGTAGGAACTAAAAAAAGCCCCGAGGTTTTTTTTCCTGCTTTAATACTTCTCAATTGTATGAGCTCACTGCCCTACACCTCTAAAAATACCTTACTTTTGCTGGGTGCTTTGAGAAGGATGAAAACTAATGAGTATTTGTTATGAATGACTGAGTAGTGACAGTATTTTTATTAGGAAAACTTGAAAAGAGGCTTAATAAATATCATCCTTTTCAGTCCTTTTACCCTGTCATTTTCATGGCTTTCTTGGATCACTGACTTCATTATGTGACATTAGAGAATGCATTCTAAAAACAACTGCTAATAAAACACGTGTATTCTGCTCTTATTGCTTCCGTTTCTGTCCTTCAAACAGAATGCTTTCCCATTCAGACTGAAACAAAGATTAATTAATATCTCGCTAATGTCCAGTGATCTGTTATGAGCATTGAACAGCTTTATGTCCAATTATTTTTTTCTATAAATAACTAGTGTTTTCATAAATATGTGATGGCAGCACACAGTTTAAAACGTGCTCAGCATTGATTTGAAACAGCTTATCTCTTCCTGAATATGAGAATACCTGGATGTCCTTAAGAGATTAGGGAAACACCGAATCTGTCAAACAGCACACCCACTGCCCTTCTGAGCTGCTTTCTTCAGCTTAGGCTATATGTAAGTATAATTCCAGAAGAGCATTTCAGAATAAAGAATAACTTGATATCTAGGACTTCTAGCATCAAAAGGAGTTGGACTTCTGTTTTTTGGGTTTTTTTTTGGGGGGGGGGGGTGTTACTTTTTAGTTTTATGAAACTAAAGAGAAAGGAGAGACCTTTAGGTACTGGAAGGGCCGCTATAAGGGGGCCTACAGGAAAGGTGGGGAGAAACTCTTCAGGAGGGCCTGTTGTGATAGGATGAGGGCTAATGGTTTTAAAATAGAGGGAGGTAGATTCAGATTAGACACAAGGAATTTTTTTTTCCAATGAGAGTGGTGGAAAACTGGCCCAGGTTGCCCAGAGAGGTGGTGGAAGCCCTGTCCCTGAAAACATTCAAAGCCAGGTTGGATGAGGCTCTGAGCAACCTGATCTGGTTGGAGATGTCCCTGCTCCTTGCAGGGGGGTTGGACTGGATGGCCTTTGAAGGTCCCTTCCAACCCAAACCATTCTATGAACTGCATCAGGCCACTTTCTATAAATGGATGAGGAAAATACAAAACATGATTTCATTACTTCTTCAGACGCATGATAATAAAGATCGAAGCCTGTGTACTTTGATACGTTTTGGTTTTCAGCATTGCAGGATGTATGCTTCAGCAGTACAAGCATATGTAAAAATGTCCAATGATTTTTATGTTTTAGTGTTTCTAAAGTAGAGCTGCTGGGGAAATCTTTTTCTGTCCTGCAATAGAACTTGTGCTGTATATTGAGGTGGACCTGGGAATTTTCAAAGTTACTGTGAAAGAGGAAACATCTTGGGAATGCCACAGCTACAGGAGTTACTGGTATAATGTCCTGGACTTCCAGGTTCAGGTATCTCCAGTCGTCCAATACACCACACAAGTGGCTAGCCACCAGATAGCCAACCTCACTGAAGCTTTTTGTCAATGTATAAATAAATAGTTTTCATCAGAGTAGAGATGAGGTTTTTTTTTTTCTCTCATATATGCTCTTATTGCTTTTTTTCCTCTATATTTTTAATTAGTAATAGAAAGCACAAAAGCTTTAAAAAAAAAATGTTGAGACAGGTTCTTTGATATTGAAATAGATGCGTACAGATTTGGAAAAACCTATCTCGTCAGCAACAGATTTAACCCACCCAATGGAGTGTCTGTTACACTATGCTGCCCTTCTAATAGAAAACTTCACGTGATGCCAAAATCACTTCTTGATGAAACGTTGAACCAAAATTCCTAATGAGGAATAACATAACCAATAAACAAACAAAAATGCCGTGGCCTCCCC
Organism: Ardeotis arabs; assembly: GCA_011801015.1. NCBI lineage: Eukaryota > Metazoa > Chordata > Aves > Otidiformes > Otididae > Ardeotis > Ardeotis arabs. The sequence goes on along the minus strand of JAAGAY010140395.1, from coordinate 38,576 downwards.
AATCTACACTGCCTTTTGGTTGAATTTTTCCTTACCATTGGAATTGTCCTTAGATTTTCAACTGTTATGTAGATACTGAGATGAGTGCTGCCTTTTCCAAGACATACTTGATAGCATAATGCTTGGGTGGTAATTTATTTCCTGTTTATTGCTGTCTGATACTTGCAGATTAGATGTTCCAGCCTGGACTTTGAGTGGTGGAGTTTCAAGAGCTTGTTTTGAACATACCCTGACATATCTAATTGAGTTCAGCACATAGAACAGCCTCAATTACTAGTTTAATTAAAAAGGGGAAAAGGAAGAAAAACAAAACAAAACAACAAAATACCACCAACAGTAACAGAAAGGATGTAATTTAGCGTTATAACTGAACAGTGCTAGTGAATCCTAGTTCAGAGTGCTTCGTTCCCTTTAGTCGCTGTGTGGGGACTTGGAGTTCATAACTTGTGTTGTGCATTCTTGTTTGAATCTGTATTCCCAGGGATGAAGACTAGATTTCAAAGATGTTTAGACATGGGAAGAGGCAATTGGGATTTTCAAAAGCATCTGCACAACTAATTCCCAGGGGCTTAGCTTTTATATTGCTGTGGATTTCACTGGGATTTGGGCACCATATGATCTGCTGTGCTGATTGTCACCGCTGCTCTCTTTCCATTATGTGTTGACAAGTGAGCACATCCCTTGCCAGGTGCCATCAAGAAGCGGGCTATGTCAAGCAATTACTGTTTGCTGAACACAGGAACCCCTCTAAAGAGTATAAAATAGTATCTTTACTGCTTTTTTTCCCTCTTCTGCAATAAAAAGTGAAAAGAGCAGGAACATAGCTTTTAATAAGGTAAGAAAGGAAATAACTGTTCTGCACAGGTGGTGTCTTGTACGTCCCAACCCAGGCTGTCTTCCACCTTGTCACAGAGAGCAGCGAGGAATTTGAGTGATTACAGTAGTGCCCGAGACTGTGAGATTATTCACTGGGGTTGCAGCAGAGGAGGACAATTATGTGGGAACAAAGTGAGGCGGGGGGGTGGGAAGCTTAAAGTTAATCTGTGCTCCCTTCACCTCAGGCTGATTAGAGTAAATTAACTGCTATTGCAATTAATATGCAAAGCAGATATTCATTATTTTTCTGACAGCAAATAAAATAACATATAAATATAAAAGAAATAGTCTTGAAATGTATTTTGTTAATTATGCCTGTAGACTATTGTTTTCATTTTGTAAAGCAAGCAAGCAAACCACCGGCCCCCTGCTCCCCTCTCCAAAAACCCCAAGGCTGTCTTCTGATCCACCCCACTCATGTCAGTGTGTAGCAATTCTGTTTTAAAATAAAGAAGTTAAACCTCCCTGACACATAGGTATACCATGATATGCTTTCAGGCTTGGAGCATTGCCTACCAGAAAGGGAATCTTCTCCTCAAACTGTAGCAGTTGCATTGATGTTGATGGTTGGATTTGATGATCTTGGAGATCTCTTACAAACTTAAGGTTCTATGATTCATTGCTAGATCTTGCTCTGGTTCTTGTATCTCCCTTCCCTACACAGTGCTAGAAGAAGAGATGCACCTCCTTTTCTGCTGTCACACATGATATAATGTACTCAGCATTATTATTGGGTTTTATATCTTTATTCTTTTCCTGAAATTAAATAATTAGTGAATTATAGTAAACTATTTATTATTTATAATTAATAAAACAAATAAGTTAACTCTGAAATGGAACTGTAGGCATTGCTCTGTGCCCAGTGGCCTGGAGGTTGAGGGGAGTAATACTGCTTGGAGCAGGGGAAGAGTGAGTTGGTGACTACTTTTGCAGGTTGGGCTTATAAATGTCTGTGAGACTGGGTGGGGAGCATGAGAAATATGCTGGAATCCCATTTTTCCTATATTTTTAGTGACAGGAGCTATAACTGTCACTTCTTGGAGTGTGAAAATTGTCTTAGAATTGGTATTAAAACTTGTGAGGGAGCTTGGAGAGCTCAGCTATCAATGCATCAGTTCATGCTACCATAATCTAATTATTTTGTGCATTAGTATAATCCTATACTTGGCCAGAAAAGTATTTTTATTTTATTTTTCTGCAATTCATCCTGCATTTTTTTCCGGTTTAGTAATTTTCAGAAATTTTCTACCTGTCTACTTCTATGCAGGGTAAGCTTTGAAATTTGAAAGAATTATTACAGAAATGGTGTATGCAGGTGTCAGCAGAGTGTCCTGGTTTTCTTCCTCTCCTCCAATCCTGCTGCCTCTTCCTCCTCATTGTGCTGAGAAGTCTGAGTTGCTGATACACCTCTGTTTTCAGTGTTTCAGAAAAGTAATCGTGACGTAGATTTATCATAGAATGGTTAGGGTTGGAAGGGACCTTTAAAGTCCATTCAGTCCAACTGCCCTGCAAGGAGCAGGGACATCTCCAACCAGATCAGGTTGCTCAGAGCCCTGTCCAACTTGGCCTTGAATGTTTCCAGGGATGGGGCATCCACCACCTCTCTGGGCAACCTGGGCCAGTGCTCTACAACCCTCAGCATAAAAAACTTTTTCCTTATGTCCAGTCTGAATCTGCTTTCTGTGCTTGCTTTGAAGCTACTTGTGAAATTTCTTATTTGCTAATCCAGGAACAGGATGATTCCAGATTATGAAGTAGAAATGTGGGCTGAGGTGGTGCTGTGCAGCCCCGTTCCTTGGTAAGGTGCACAGCCTGGTGCAAACACACTCAGGTGGGTGATTTCAACCGACGGCTGCATCAGAGCCGCTCTGCGGGTGGAGGTTTCCTCCCCTGTGGCAAGTCATCTTCTGTCTGTGAACCCTTCTGGGTTTGGGCACACACCAGGCCCGAGAGTGGAATAGGGCAGGAGAGGAAAGGACATAGTACAGTAGCCTTCAGTCCTCTCTTTTATTAATTCAGTAAGGGTTTGTGACTTCCTAGTTCTTTCTATGCTGCATGTGCTGTCTGTGCTTTTTCCTACCAGAGAAGAAAGTGGTGTGGAGCAGGAGTCACAATCTCGTAGCCAAAGGTGTCTGTCAGGTATAGATAGGTAGCTATAGATACAAACTTGCCCAGTATTTCCCTGAAATAGTCTTTTTTTTTTGGTGGTGGTGGTGTGTAATTTAGTGACATTTGCCCATGGTTGGTTGTCTTGTGGGCTCTTTGGGGACAGATGGAGGGTTGGGGTTTTTTGTTTTTATTTTGACTTAATCCCTTCCATCCTTTCTGTAAACAAAGATAATGCATAACTTTGTGCTAATAAATTTTACTAACACCATAAAAAAAAAAAAGTGTTTGGAGCAGAAGTGGATGCTATGCCTCTGGATCTGCTGACAGCCTCTTTAATCCTGCGATTCCCAGGTTGCTTCCTGCAGTCTCTTGTTTAATTCATTACTCACGTTCAAAATTCTGTAACAAGTATGGCAAGTCTATTACGGGTACGGCTTTTCTATGAGGTACTTTGTCATGCCAGCACAGGTTCTCACTGTTCTTGAAATGAGACAAGCTTCACGTGATAAATAGCAGCAGATGATTCGGTAAATAAGGATTAGACTGATCCACTGAAGTGAAATGGGAAATTTCAAGCCAATAACTCACTTAAAAAAAAAAAAAAAAAAAAAAAAAAAAAAA
>JAAGAY010140395.1:0-34692 GCA_011801015.1 Ardeotis arabs | reverse complement strand
TTAAAAAAAAAAAAAAAAAAAAGCGCTTTTGGACACTCTTCAGATCTTTCAAGTTTCTGATGTGCAATGCACACCTCCCAAAAAAAATCTGAAACCAAGTTCATTAATTCATAGTACTAACAGTTTCTCAAGCAAAATTTGGAAGAACAGAGGTAGCATTTGTAATCCTTAGGAGAGGTGAGAGAACACAGGATTAGAAGTTGCCTGTTATGTGAATAAAATCCACCAATTTGCTTTGATATTTTAAAATCACAATATGTACTTATGAGCAACATCTTGGGTCATACAATTTTGACTCAGAATATTTTTGCAAAACATATTTTGGACTAACTGCTAACACTGTATATTTCCAGGCTATTTAAGCTGTAAGTAGCACTACAGCCATGTGTAAAACCTTCATCTTTGGAACAGTTGCAAATGTTTTTTGAATAAATGGGAGATAGGAAAGTCAGTGAAAGTGTAAAATAGGTTAATACCTGTTTATCATGAATGGTGACAATTCTTTATCAGTTTTCAAAGAATTCTAAGAATATGATTTGATTGTCCACATGCTGTTCATTGAATGGCTATGAACACCAACAAAAATAAAATGGAAAAAAAAAAAAAAATTGAAGCTGACTGTCAGGTTCTATGCCTGTGGTTTGTAGCTATTGGATCTTAATCAGTATTGTACTAAGAAAATTCAGATTTTGTTTTCTTCAGAGGAAATCAGATTTTGTTTTCAGAGGAGAAATTGCCTTACTAAGCTTCTCATATTTTCAGTTGATTATCTGAGTGAATGAAATTTAACTCTGAATAGTTGACATTAATATGTGATAAAGTGACCATATTTTACTTACAAATAATTAAAGTCTGTATAAATGGAGGATAATAAATGTTTTCATTCTTCCTATGAAATAATAAGAATTTTGCAAGACTATAAGCCACTATACTTCTCCGACACTAAAGTAAACGCCATAGCTTGGCATTTACAGATAAGTGAATGAAATGTGAATATTCTGATCTTTGTGTAGCAAATCATTGCTCGCACATAAAGAGCAAAAAGCAGTTCCCATTCACATAAGGGCTCATTAGGGAACGAGCCATGCCCTAGAGTCATTTGGTAACTCGTACCGGGATATAGTTTATCAAATTGGTACAAATATGCTACTTTTCCAAATATGAGACTACAAATATTGATCAATTAATGTCCACTGAAAATTGTCGGTGAAGACAAGACTGTAAGCTGTTGAAAGCAAACTGTATGTGACTGTAGGCTCTCAGGAAAAAAAATATATATTTTTTTATGGTCACTGTCAGAGGTGATAAAGTTGTTTTTAATGAGAGGATAATACAGCTTTCAGAAGTTATGTGTGTTTAGCCATTGCCATGAATTTGGAAGTATTAAAAAAAGCTCAGGACCAAACAAATAACCTCTTATCAGAGCTTAGCTGAGCAAAAGAAAAGTGGCAGTACTGCAGATTCCAACCAAGCAGCTGTGTGATGTGACAAGTTATGCCTGAAATTTATGATTATGTGATGGTAAGTGTTAGTCGAACAAAAAGATAGATGTGGAAATGTGCCTAAGTTCCCCCTTACATGTACTGTAACTGCTTACCTTCTGATCTCCAGAGCAGAGGAATCCACCCCTGTGTCAGCGCTTAGCTGGGGGAAGCTACTCTCTGCTTTGTAAGAGGCACGACCGTGTTTTGGACATACTGCCAAGAAATGAGGGGCTACTTGGTTGACCCATAGTGTGTGGCTGCAAAAAGCTTTTACTGTCTCTTGTTTTCCTGTTCTGGCCATCTCACTTAGAACTCCTCTGACCTGTTCCTGCCTCAGTATTCAAGCGTCTGTCACATCTATCTCAGTACAAAAGTGGACAACAGAGTGACTCCATATGCAACTTTTTTTTTTTTAATACAAAATGTTTTAAATCTTATTTCATATCTTGTCACTTTCCATAAAATACCAGAGCAACATACTCTTCCATCCTTTCTGTAACGTAGGTGCATAAGCGTACCATGTGTGTTACTGCATTTCCATGCCCCAGCTCAATTAAAATCACTTTGAGCATCAAAATGCACAACCTCCATTAATTTACTCTTACACTCCCCTCAGTATCTACTTCTTATTAGATATTACCATGTATGTGCTGAAACGTTTTTGTCTTTGTAGTCATCATAGCATTCAGTAAAACTTTGAGGAAAAGTTATCATTACATCACAAATAACTTGTGACAGGACAAGAGGAAGTGGCCTCAAGTTGCAGCAGGGGAGGTTTAGGTTGGATATTAGGAAACATTTATTTACTGGAAGAGTGGTCAGGCACTGGAACAGGCTGCCCAGGGAAGTGGTGGAATCGCCATCCTTTGTTTTTTCTTTGTATTAACTTGGTAACTTGTTGTCTATGAACTTTATTTCAGGTCAGACTTTGTTTTTGATTTGTTTATTTTTAAATGTTTTTTTTAATTAACTTGCAAATGCAATTTTAGGGAGAAAAATTACTTGTTTAGTTGATAGTTACCGGGGAAGCACAGCTGCCTATTTTTCTTTACTTGCTCTCAAATGCCAAGGTGAGGCATGGCATCAAATAATTTGGCTAGGATTCTGTTGTGGGAAGATTATGGACTCAGCAGACTCACGTGAAGATGTGATGTTAACAGGACTTGCATGGACTGGCAGTATCCGAACTAACCTCTCCAGCAGAAGGTATTTGATCAGAAACTTAGGATGTAGGACAAGTTCTAATATTCACTTCAGAATTTATTACCTTACAAAAGAAATTAAAGAGATGAGATTTCTAAACAGGAACATGGAAGTGTAGGATGAGAATCTTGTTTTTATTTCCTTTTCCACGGTGGTTATAGTTTGGGTAGATACTTTTTTTTTTTTTTTCCCTTTCTTGGTGAGCTTTGAGTACCTCATTGCTGTTCACAAGGGGAAGTAATCAATTAAATGGGAGTAATTCCCTAACCTGCGAAGATTACTGCTTCATCCCAAAGGAAAGCTGCATGCTGAGATAAAGATCAGCTCTGCCCATTGCTGTCAGGTACAGACTGTCTGTTTTCTTTTCTACACGGCACTAAATAGCCAGATGCACCATTTAAACTAGCTTAAGGATTTGTGGTGTTAGCAGGGTTTGCTTGTGTAGATCAAATACGAAATTTATTTCTCCCCTTTGGCATAAGGTGAAATTATTAGCATGTGTAAAGATTGTTTTATAGTATATTTTTAGATAATTGAAATTATATATATATATATATATATTTAAAATATAAATTTAAAGTGTATTTTTTGTCAAATTAATAGTTCTACAGCATAGCCTATGTCTTCATCCAAGATCATCTTCAGCTTTGATATCTCTGATTATGCTTAATTATTTAAATCTAAACAAAAAGCTTTGCGACCAGTGGTATTGAAGATCATACCAGCACAGTTCCTTAGCGTAACATCCTAGATGTGACTTTTCTTACCTGTAGCAAACATGAAATGCTTAGATGAGAAAGCAACAATAATACAAACATACAGTAGTAGTTCTCACAGCAAACCTGTCAGCTTCCAGCGGTGTACAGTATTGTGATTTTCAGAGTTAGAAACATCATTGCATTTAGTAGCTACTGATGCATTTTTCTTCCATGAATTTGTTGGAAAGAAGAAATCCTCGTCCTTACTGTTGCCTGCTAATTCATCATGACTTTAAATCATCCGTTTTCAAAACTAGGGTTTGAAGCTTTTGTGATCCAAAGAATACATCTCTAAATATAATTCTAGCCTTTCTTCAGGTCTGCCTGTGAAGGAGGAGTCCTGAGAGTCCTAAAGCTTGCAAACTGTGGATTTTTGATTAATTTAATATAATCTTGTATAATTATGATTATGGTAGCATTTTCTGTATAAGATGGATGAGACAGGCTCTCAAATGCCAGCTATTACTGACATTTAATCTGGTATAGGTCATAAAATACCAAGGTGTAAGAACTGTTATAATTTATTTTTCACATTAATAATAAATTTTAAATAAATTAATATTGCAAAAATGCGTCCTTTTTCATTCTCTGTTACTCTAAATAGAAAAAGTTTGTTGACAAAACACAAATTTGGACACAAAGTAGATATCTGTGTTGTGATAGATGTAAGTGATGTAGAAAACATGATTTTAAATCTCTGACAAACTGGGTACATTTTTTGCGTTTCATAGTGCCAAACAGTCCATATAACTAACATTTCTCAAAGAGGGTTGAAAAGGTCATGTCTGAAATGCTGGGAAAGAAAAGCCGCTGGAGAAGTGGGATTGTGTTTGGGAAATAACAGCTTCCTGTGCCTACATAGGCATTGTTGGAAAGTGAGTGACTGCTGGTGCTGTCCCGATTTGCTCCGTAGCTGAACATAGCTCTAGGACCGGCAAGCTCTAGGCTGCTTTCCTGGTAGCCTGAGCTCCATCAGGCTGCAAGTCAGACACACTTTAAGGGTCATTTTTTTTTTTTTCCCCCCCCCCCCACTTACGAGTACTGGGCAATTAATGAAAACTTTTTTTTTCCCCCCACCGAAAAAAAAAAAAATTTGGAAAAGTAATTTTAAAAAATTGCTTCTTTTCAACTAAAGGAAAAGATTTTTTTATTACATGAAAGAAAAAAAACAGCCTGATTGCATATAATAATACATTGTTAAAATTAAATAGCTTCAGGAAAAGTACTCTTTATTTTTTTTTCTGTGAAAGAGCTTGAGTACAATAGTAATTAAATCTTTGAAAATAAGTCCTTGAATATGCGTATTCTGCCATGTAGTTGGGTTCATGTAAATATTATAAAAGGTCAAATGGCACCATTTTGTTGTTCCAGAAATCATTCAAAGCACAATAATAAAACATATTGCATTAAAGACACATATCTCTGAGTTTGAATGATAGCATGTATGTCAGACCCTGAATTTCCAATGAAAAAACAGAATTTTAATGTTAGTGGCAACATTATTTCACTGCATCTTGTATATTTGATAAAAAATACAACAGTTGAAATCAAACATCTAATTTTCAGAAATAATTACTGAGGATAATCCAAGAGCTGTATACGTCATCATGTTCTCCCCAGGCTCAGAGTCTCAGATTTAAGTGTATTTAACAGCAGTCTGTGCAGGATTTGGATGTAAATACACACTTTATGAACATATAAAAGTGTGTGTTAAATAGTTTGGGCTTATATATATCACTTAAAATATTATAAAGACTTCGTGGTACTATTTGGCTGCCATCTTAGAAGTCTACTTAGATGATGATGTAAAACCATGTTATGTGACAGTTTGTCTTTAAAAATGAATTTTCTTGGATCAACACAGCAATTTGGCACAGCTGGTTTGTGGTAAACTGGCAATAATCAATGTTTCTTCATTCTTATTCTAATTGATGAGCTTGTAGTAACGCACAGTGAAGTACATAGGTAGTCTGAAAAGACTCTACTTCTGGGTGTTTGCGTCTAATTTAAATCCGAATCCGTACATTTTCAGATGAATAGCAATAAGTGGACATATTAAATAGTAATGTTCTTGGCCCTTAATGAATGTGATTTTTCTTTCAATTAAAAATAACTTTTTAAAAATTTTGCATATATTTATGAAAAAAGTGATATAAAAGTTAAAATTTTATGGAATTCTTATAATTTTATATTGGGGGAAAAAATCAAATTTCAGAAAACATCCTTCTGTTCAGGAGAAATACAATGAAAATGCACGATTGCTGCACAAAGTTATTCAAGGTAATTACGTGGATTTAATGAAAGGATATTGAATTGTATTTAGACAGAAAGTAGATTAAGCAAGTTTAAATTTGATATATGTGAAGGGATGTGGTTTTTCAAGAGTATGTCTCATAGCTGTAATCTTGTTGTTTGGGGGGGAAAAAACAAACTTAACTGTTATGACAAGAATGAGTGCAAAACAAACTTTCTTTTCATTTTTATCCTCTAGCAAAACCTATGAATTGAATTTTCATTTCTGTGCCTGTTTGTCTTGGATTTATTGGTGTTATATTCCAAGCGTGCGGTTTTTTAGCGTGTACAGAAACTCACACCTATTCATAAGAGGAGCAAGAAAGAGAATATGCTGGGGTTGATATGGATTTGCAACGTATTTGTTCTGAGTGTGAAGAACTATAGCTTGTGAGAGAAAATTTAAACTGTGAAGAGATACTGTAAGATGGAAAGTCATCTCACCATCCTGTGTTATTCCTGCTGCATCAGGAGACGGTGGATGCATGCCCTGGAGTGCCTGCGGTACTTGTCTCCCTGCAGAGACAGAATATTTGGGTGGAAAAGGAGGGGACAAAACTTCTTAAGGGTCACTGTGACCCAACCAATATGTATATTTGGTTGCCATTCTTAAGACAAAAGCAAGTAAGGCTTTTATCCCCTCAAAAGTTGAACAGATCAGACTTGAAAAAAATTTATGCAGGATTTTGGTTTGATAAGCTAAAACAATAGGAGAGCATAGTTGTAACAATATAATTCATGGCTGTGCTTTGCTATTATTACATTCACTCTATAACATCTCTGAAAATGCATGTTTCTTTGTGTCCAAGGAATTGATATTGGAGGGGCGGGTCCTGTTGATGGCAAACCAATCTGGCTCTGTACTAGGTGTATTTCTATAGATGGATAGTTTTAGTAGGGATAAAAAAAAATAAAAGAAGGAAAAAAAAAAAAGTAGTTGTGGGATTTTTCTTTTCCCTCTATGTCGTGCTGCTTTGTTCAATAAGAACTCCACAGATTATGACACTTTTTAGCTACTTTAGCAGTGAACTAGATTTCCTTTTTTCAATGTCCCCAAATTCACAGCTGTTTGCCCTGTTTGCTGCCCAGATTGCCATCTCTGCTACTGTGAATAAGAAAACCTTTATGTGAACTGGTGATTTCTGTGTTAAGAGAAAGGTATTTTATTGCAAACGTCCACCCTAAGGCAATTGGGTTGAGATTTTGCTGATTTTGCCTATGTTGTGTTGTGCAGCAAAGGGTGATTTGAGCTTCGCTTTATGCAGTGAGAATGAGTTGTCTAACTGGGTTTTATTCTTCTTTGCAGCTCAGGTCTGTGCTGCTGCCTGTGTGACTCTAAATCTGCAGCTCCCTGAGAAGAAACAGTTATTATTTTACTCTAGTGCACTCATTTCTGGGATTCCCAAATATTAGGAACATTTGGAACACATGTCCTCCTTCATGTTGCAGAAATCACAGGAGCTTTAATAGAATTTTACTCATGTGTAGCCCAAAAAACATCTACCCAAGGTTTCCTTCTAAAAACAGTTACAAAAGTCAAGGCATGTTGCTGGAGAGCCTGCTGGTCTCTAATCCCCCTAAAATATCCCAGGTTTGCAAGGGGAAATCATCCTCAGTAACTGCTGCATTGTGCTAGAAAGAAGGAGCAAGGGGGAATCCAAATGCCCAAATCTAATGGCTTTTACCTTCTTGCCCTGAGGAAAAACTCACCTTTGCACCAAATCTAGCACTTGTTTTAAATGTGGGTATGTTAGCAGGTAGTACTCTCCAAGTACCTAAGACTGGTCTGGTACGCTAAGGGCCATGGCTCATTTACTGCCAAAAATGGGCTGAATCTGAGTGTGGATGATTTCTTGCGCGCTAGATGCAGATGAAAAAGAAAACTACTGAGCCCAGAAATTAACTTAAACATCATCAGAGGTGAAAATGTCCCTGGACCATGCTGTAAAGCATAGCATAATTAAATGCAATGTGAATTAAATCAGATCACATTCATTTTGATTAAGTGCAGGCAAAATCAGATACAGGACTGCATGGCAGTTCCCTTCTGAGAATCCAGTAAATAGATCACCTGGTACCAGAAGCTTTAATTTACAAGTGGAGAATCCCACAGATGTTTTCACACAGTCTTTTTAATTAGGTGTTTTGATCGCCTCCTCTAAAGAAGGTTCCCTGTTTGTCATAGTCCCCGTAATTTCAGTTATCCTACAGTGTATCTTTCTATGTTTACAATTTGTCCTACAATCACTCTGGCTGGTGTCACTCAGTGACAATTGTCCTGTCATGAGCTCTTAAACTGATAATATTTTTTTTCTTATTTTATGTTATTAAATTGCACACAATTTCTGTTACTCCAATTCAGAGTTGTTTCTTTGTTTGGTTGGTTTTTTCCCACACCATAATTCCTACTCTAAATTAGGAAAAAAAGCCTCTAACTTGGTGTCAATGACTTATACCTTTCAAAGCGTACAGTTATTATTTTTTTTTCATGAAGCAAAATTTCTCCCAAGATCCCAAGACGATCTTTAGTAGCTTTCTGTCCTGATAATGATCTTTCAGTGCAATTTCTGAAAATTAAATACTGCTCTTTCTACTCTTAGCTCCTGTTGAGGTATGCTATCAACTTTTTTTACTTTAACCTTGAGAGGTCTGGTCCACGGCAGTAACTTGGTTTAAGAAAGCAACCTTCTTTCTATGTATATTGTAATAATTTTCCTCTGGTAACATTGCATTGTAGTTAACTCTGCCCTGTGAATGCCAAGCTCTCTGTCATTCTTCGCTTCAAAATCTGCCCCAGCAATTCCTGCCTTCTTGTGCTTGAGCTAGTGGACTGTAATTACTCCAGAAGAACATCATTTCTGGTTCCTCAGCTTGAGTAGAAGGTGCTACCCTTTAAATGTGTGTCTGCTTGTCATCTTTATCCCTTCCCTACCAAGCAGTGCTTACACTAACACATCTTTCTCTGATAAGAGAAGACCAGAGGAAGAGAGAAAGAGATGGAGAGGCAAAAGGTGGTGTTTTCCCTGGCGTTGCCATTTGACTGCTGTGTGGCAGCCAGCACAGATTGGGTCACGTTGGCAGTAATGTTAACATATGAGCTTTAGGAGACTCTGTAGGATACCACATCTTCCCTCCCACAGAACGGGGAGGGTGTGTAATTTAGATATATCTGCGATTAAAGTGTTTCGGTGTCTGAGTCCATTTAGCCTCCACTCTTGTATCTGCTTTTAAACCACACCCTGCTATCAGGTCTATGAGGGTTTGTCTTCTGCATCTCTGTTCTGTTTGGGTGTGCCTGAAACTGCCTTTTGCCTCTCCTCATAAGGAATTGATGCTACTGTACAGCAACACATTCCTCTTCCATAGATCCACTGAGGGAGAAATTGAGCTTTAGAAGCCAACCTGGGAATTAAAGGAGTGAAAAGAAGTGGGTATAGGATGACTTGAGAGTTACACAGGGAATAGTTTAGAGTCTGGGACCTGGCAGTGGAATAGATGAGCCATGGAGACAAGTGTACCTCTCTCCTGTTACAAAGAGTAATGAGAGACTGAGGAGAGAAATAAAGAATAAAAAATAATAATAATGACACATGAATACACTCAACTGTGAAGTGCAGTTGTATGTATCAGGAAAAAAATTGATAACTGCTTCATGATACCTTATAATATTGTTCCGTACGTGGGTGATGGTTTTTCTGCCAGAGTTGCAGAACTGTGAAACTTTGCCCCCCGCAATGTCTGGTTGTGCTGTACAGTATTTGGCTTCTCGGTGCATCAGAAAGTAAGAGCTTTCAGCCATCCAAATGTGGCTTTAGAAGGAAAACATTTCTCAGCTAATTAAATAGGTGGATTATGAATATGGAGATTGAAAGCTGGGAAAACAAAAGGAAGTGACAAGAGAGAAGTTGCTGGAAAAAACAATGGTGATAAGGGAGGCATAGAACGCTTGGCAGCTGAACTAAGGTGGTAACTGTCTGGATCTGAAAGGAAGTTTCTGTTGAGGACAGATGTCTTCTGTCAGGAAAGAGCAGCAGGCCTTCTGAGGCCCTTCTTAGATGTTTTCAGGGCCTGAAAATGAAGGAAAGAGGAATCGGTGACCACTGGTATGATAACTGGGACTGGGATGTTCACTGCCACTTTTGTCTCGTGATGGCATTCTTCTCCTCTGGAATTAGTTTTATTTTATTGCTATTTGTAGTCAGTGGGGATATTTTAAACATTACAGAAATTTCATTGCTCAGCTGTGGAGGGAATATCCCCTGTGCTTTCCTAGTTGAAACCAAACTCTTGTTGGAAAAACTTCAACCATAACTTTTTAAGACTAAGTTGTTAAGTTATGAAACGAGTTGTATTTCATAGACTGGAGAGAGTCAGCTAAGCCCTGGGAAATGAGTAGAGGGAGAAGGATGTATGTAAGAGCTGGTGATCGGATGACTGTAAATCAGCAGTGTAATAGAGCTGTGAAAATAGAAGATGTCATCCAGCAATGGCTGAATCTCCGGCTGATGCAGGGAAGTTACCGTGCCACTGTACAGACACTGGAGAACTCTTGTCTGGTACAGCACATCCATGCTGGTTCAGTAACATGACCTAAAATTGCAATTACTGCATAGAAGGGCAACATAAAGAGCCTGTCATATGATATGGGAAAGATTGACTCTTTGCTTATCTGTAGGTGCTGGGTAGAGAGTGAAAGTATTTGATTGCCATCTAGAAATACCTTTGGAGGGGAAGACAGGTGAAAAGAACTGTTTAAGCCAAATAAGTGTGCTGTAGAAATCAGTAGGTATAACTTAGCCTTGAAGATGTCATCGTTAGCTGTTACATGGAGATTCCTAACTGTTGGAACAACAATAAAACCATTGTGGAAGAGCTTCTGGACAGAACAGACAGCTGAGTACTTTTGTGAGTTTAAGTTTGAAAAAAAAGAGTAGGATAGAATGCCTGCGAAGCACCTGGACATGATGAAGAAGGTGGCCCTCTTTGTTCTTGGTTAACAATGGCCAGAACATGCAGTTTGTACAGTTTCAAAGAGCTAGGAGAATATTCAGAATTTCTATATACTAAAAGGTCTGTAGGTTTCAAAAGATAACGTATCTTAATAAAATGCAATTCAGTGCCCAAATTTGTACTATTTTGTAGCAGCCTCACTTAGCATCCTCGCTGGTAGTCTCAGGAAATAAAGGCCGTAACGAGCACAGCTCTCCCTGTCCCTGCTAGAGCTGGTCCCTCCAGGTCAGCGGCAATGCACATGGTCAGTGTTCCTGCTCTGGGAAATTGCTCTGGGAATTGATAAAAGATTTCACCACCTCCTGCTGAAAATGGATAGGCAAATCCAGCACCATTTGTGAGCAGGAAAATCAGTCTTGAGCCAAAATAAATACTATGACAGTGTATCTTTGAGAACTCCGAAGGCAAAGGAGGTACAGGGCAATTGTGGGTCTGCTTCATGTGTTGTAAATGCAATTCTGATGTAAACCTCATTCTAAAAATCTAAATACAGAATTGCATTTCAAGATCACATAGTAAAGCATTTATTTTTCTTAACTTAATTTTCAGTACGCTCTGATCACACAGCAGCAGTTAGGCAACTACTTTCTAGCTCTGACTTTGGCTTCTACATTAAAAGATAAAGTTTTGTTATTGTCAGTCTCCAGGAGAAGAGTAATTATTTTTAAAAGGAAAAGTATGTCATTTACATATTAAGTCAGGCTAGCTTCCTTAACATCACTTGTGCTAATATAAAACAGGTATTTAAAAACTAAAGAAATTACTCCTCTCCATACCTGAAAGCTGGAGAAAGCATCTTAACTTCAATACTCCTTACTGTATCCATTTGTTATTGGCATACAGATGTTTTAGTTCTTGTCAAATCTGAAAGAAGAATATAGATGTAAAAGGCAAATTATTATTATTTTTAATAATAATTGTGTGTTGGTCTGTTTTGTGGTATCAGGTAGAAATGTTCAATCTCGTGTAAGAATACTGTGCATGAGCAGTCAAGTGAAGAGTCAACCTGAAGTCAATTTTAAGATCGTCGTCCTTGCTGTGTGTATGCACGTACATTTATATGTACACACAGGTGGGGATGTGCCTGACCACAGCACAACCCAGGATTGCAAAATGAGCTTTATTTGAATTATTGAACTTGAGATACAAAGTTCCATCAAATAACCTAAATGAAATCCCCAGAAATACGGGTTGTAGACCGGAGTACATATAACATTTGAATAAGTTATTTTCACTGTAATAGTTGTTGACCTTATTACTGCTGATGAAATCCATCCATCCATAAATGTAAGTATATATACATATATATACACACAATTCTTTGGCTGTTTTCATTCCAAATTAAACATTTGCTGTGCAGGCATAATTCTTGCATTGCGCATCATCTGTAGTGTGCACAGTTTGATTTATACGAACCTGCATGATAAGTAGGTGTTTTTAAAAGTTCTGAAGGTACAGGTGGGATACAGAATTGCAGTGAAGGACAAGACAGGAATTCAAAATGATTCTGATAAATACAAATCCCTCTCAGGAGTGGAGATATCCCTCAGGAATCTTATAGGTAAAGTTTATTCTGCCTTATGGCCTGGTGATGGACTACATGACCTTTCAAATTCTCCTCAAGCCCTATTTTATGATTCTGTGATCAATTCATTTTGGCATTTGACAGCTGCTGTACTTATTCTATAGATCATTCTTCTGCCTTCAATAATTTTAATGATTTTTACATGTACGTATTTTGCACGTGAAAATTTAACTACATTTACAATGTATTCTTATTTATTTGAAGATGGTAGTGATAAAGGATATGGATATCACTTGCCTATTTAGCAAACATGTATTATTTCCAGCCTGAAAAGTCCTACAATGCAGAATTTCTATGAGAGGTTACAAGGCCATAAATTACTACTCTTCAACATAAAGATATCTCAAGGTTTATCTGCTGTTCATCCAATGTTATTCCCATTAGTGGCAATAACTAGGAGATAATTCACTTCATTTGGAAAATGAAATCCTGATTCTCAAAGTAGTTTTAGAATAATCTGATTCCAGACTGAATGTTACTTTATAGCGTGTTAAAGTCACGGCAAGGTGGTCTTCAGGTTGCAAGTGTAATTTAGTCTCACAAATAGGTAATCCTGTTAAAATATTGTGAGGTTAATCAAAATTGATTTGTGTGGACTAAACCCAGGGAATGCTAATCAGGTTCTGGGTTAGGAAGCTTTAGTAGCAATTTTAAGTCTTTGATAGGTTCCCATTATTCTTGAATGGAATGACTCATTGGATTTGCAGAAACGTTTTAAAGCCTGGCCATCCTGACCATCCTTCCGAGACTGGATACAAATGCACAACAGGCACCCGCTTTAGAAATATATTTTCACAAACCTGGCAGTGTGGATCACTGTATTTGTTATACCTCACACGCAATGAAGTGTGTTCCAAACTATGTAAGTGCTTTGTGGTTTTGCCACTCTTCGGTATTTGTAAATATCTTGCCATTTCTAAGTAATTAATGGTGAAGGAGATATTTAAGATCGTAATGTAGTCTCTGCATGTATGAATACCATCCATTTAAAAGAAAAGTAGCATTACATGGTGTAGCTGTGGTGTAAGGAAATGCATTCAGAACTTCTGTATGTTCCGTTTAAAAGAAAATTCTGTGTAGTTGTGAATTTATTAGAAGATACAGTGGGTTGCTTTTGGTAATGATACGATTATCAATATGGAGTTTTGATAGATGAACCCCGTGAGATGATGAAGAACAAACCCTTACTTTGCACAGAGCCACCGAGAGCTTTGCACTCTGCTCACACCCTTTGAAGCTTACAACATCTTATTTTCTTTCAACAGAAAGCTTTTCTTTACAGACTACGGGAATGCTGCCAAGGTGGAGAGATGTGACATGGATGGAATGAACAGGACGTGGATAGTAAACGCTAAAATTGAACAGCCGACTGCTCTGGCGCTAGACCTCATCAATAAATATGTGTACTGGGTTGACATATATCTGGACAGTGTGGAAGTTGTTGACTATCAAGGGAGAAAGAGGCATACTATAATTAAAGGCAAACAAGTAGGTATTTATTGGCAAATTAGTAAAAAGTAACAATATCAATATATGGATGTACATAATGCTAACAGTAATTTCAGATGTTTCTGTCTCTGGTTCAAATGCGTTAGACATTAAAAGATCCATCTGCATGTTTTGTTTTATTTGCAATTGGGCCTGTTTTGCAACCCATGGACACATTTCCACGCAGTGTCTCGTTAACAATGCACCATGCAAGTCACACTCCCTGTTGTAAAAGACTTTAGGTGGGAAAATATGGGGCAATGGAAAGATACTAGGGGATAAATTATTAACAACAACAAGATGTCCTTGCCAATTCAGGAAGAAGAGACTAACAGGCGCAAGAACGTCAAAGAAACAGAAGAACAAAAGCTGTTCAACTGTTCAGACCAATCTGGATGCCCTTAAATAATATTTTGTTGATGGCAATTATACTTTTCCCAGTTGATCCAGATGTTCAGAGTCATAAATACAAATGCTGAGACTGTATGAGTCTTTGAGCAGGAGTATATCAATCCATTATTGTTGCTTCAGCATGGAGAGCCGGGTAGTAGGTAGCAGGTAAAGGAAGGGTTCCCTGGTAGTTGTGGGGCTTGCAGAAATTGAGGGAAAATTGGCAAAGACTAAACTGTTCCTGGTTGCTACTTGGACTCCCAGAGCTGGTGTGGGTACCATGCGTACATTTGCTTCTGCCTGAGGTCAAAAAGTGAGTAAAATTGAATTATCACTGTTTAACAAGAAACAACTGGTTAGCACAACTACCATGTTAAAATGGGCAGAAAATGTGACAAAAACCAGTCTAGGTCACAATTGTAAATTATTTTTACATGCTTGTGAGTTGTGCTGGTGTCATAGAGATGGTTGTTCTTTCTCATCTTTCTGATATTTAGATGCAAAAGAGGATTCTTTATCAAGTTCAGAGGGATTCTTTGTTCTCTGAACTAGCTAAGAAGGGAGAAGGATGTCCGTTTCTTTCAATATCAGTGAACAGTATTGAAAAGTTTGGCCTTTCAGTTAGCCACTACTATGACAAAAGGAGAAGCATCTTGATTGTCTTTCCAAATGAAAAGTTGGTGATTTCACTATGTTCTGTGTTTGTATTTAGCAGGATTCAGAATGGCACTTACTCCAAGTTACTCCTCATTAGTCCAAGGAAACAGAAAACCAGAAAATTAATCTCAAGAAATTTTAGGGATTAATGTTTATTTCATAAGTAAGACATGCTTTCCAAATGATACGGGCTTTTATGATTGATATCCTGGGTGGCTTTCGAAGAGCTATCTTTTGTAGAAAGTAACATTTCCGTTCGTGCATAAGGTAGCTGGAAAGCTTGACAAGACGTAAAAAATAATAAGTGCATAAATTAAATACAAATAATTAAGTCACTATAAAATGCATTGTAAAAAGAGTCACATAGTTTTAATAGTGTAAATACAGAAAAGCTCTCATGGGAGTTAAAGCTTTAAACTGAGTACAAATGGAAATAGGGAATAAAGGATTATAATGCAGAGGAGAATTCAACAGTTTGGTACAGATGCATCATTATTTTCAAGGCTGTTTTCTTTTACATCTTACTATAATTGGATTGAATTTCTATATTTCTATATTTCTATTTCTATATTCAAACACACCCATTGATTTTTTTTTTTTTAATTTTATTTTTTTTTTCCCACCTCTGAGTAAGGACAGAATACAATGGCAAGATTTGGCCAACTGGGGAGTAATTTCCAGAAAGGACTGAAATATTTGATGTGTGACAGGTGTTTTTTGTTTAGGTTATTTTATGACGTATGTCTGAATTTGTGAGTAAATGAGCTAAGTAAATACTTTGTGGTGAACAATTTATTGATTAAACTAATAAGATATTCATCCTGTGAGTACCTGAACATCTGCCAACAAATTCTCTTTAATTTGTTCAGCTTTCAAAGTCATCAATGATATATTTTACGTTTTCTGACTCTATAAATCCAGCACAGCCAGTAGATTATCCACCACTTCATGTTCGAGCTGTGACTGGCTAACTTACGTTAGGTAATTTTGAATCAGTGTACCCAGACACATCACAGATTAATACAGTTTTAGAATTTACTCTTTGAGAAGCAGTACTATGTGACATCGACACGAAAGGAACACAAGCATAGCTGAGAGAATTTGTTTATTTCCTTGTGTATTTTATTAAGAAAATATTCAGTGGGTATATCTTGCACTATTTGCCTTGCTTTGATTATTACATAATTAAAAAAAATCAGTTCAACCTATAAACTATGTTTTAAATATCTATATTTATTATATTTATTAGTTAATGCTGGTTAATATTAGTTAATTATCTTAGTTATTATTAGTTAATTAATATTAGTCATTACTAAAATAAGCTTACACTTAAAGTGTAAGCTTCATGCAAAGTTTTTAATTTGAAAAACAGAGAAAGTGGGAAATTCAGAGCATAAATTAATTTGGATTGCCAAATATTTTGAAATTTCTGTCCTTGTACAGAGCTTTTGTAATTACAAACTTCAGACTACAAGAATGTGAGCTATATTTCTAGTGTAGTTTGTGTTTAGTACTTGCAAATATTTATTGACACCTTCAGAAATCCTTTTGTACAGTTTAACATGTACAATTCACAGTCATGTTTGATGTTTACAAATCATAGATATACATGAAACATTCAGCTAAAATAATGATTTTTTTTTTTTTTCCCCAGATTAGGCATCTTTGTGGTTTGGCAGTATTTGAAAACTATTTATATACAGTTAATTCAGATAACCTCAGCATTTTACGAATAAACAGATATAATGGCACAGATGTTCAGTCTCTTGCTGGACTTGACAATGCTAAAGAGATCCGTGTATACCAGAAAAGAACGCAAGCAGCAGGTAAGATCAAAATTCCTCTTTCTAGGAAAGGTAAAACCAGATAACAGATGGATGTGTGGTTCAAAAGGTTCTTCCAGATAAAATGTATCAGAAGATGCAGTGAAAATTTGTCACTATGGCAAAATTGTCTGTTGCTTCTTCATCTGCCCAGTTTTCTATGTGCTTATGGCTGGTTTTACTGCCTCTCTAAGCTCCTAACGCAACTCTTACTGAGCGTTCAGCTTGGGGAACGGCCAAAGAGCCCTGGTCTGCAAACTTTCTGGCTCCACACACGCAACACTTTCAGAATTCAACACCTTCAGAATCGTTACATGTCCAATACTGTCTATGTGCTTAGGTCTCAGACCTCAGAGATTCCTGGTTTCTCTGGGCCTGCTTTTCAGACAGACTGCAAACCTCAAGGGAGCTCCTGTCTTCAGGATTGCCAAAAAAGCATGGAGATGTGGGCAGCTAGCTTGCCTAACTGCCAGCACAACAATTGGTGAGATAGGAGATTGCTGTTAAGTTTTCCTTGGTTTGTATAAACATATTTTTTGCCTTCTGTGAAGGAAATCTTCATTTTTTGTCTAGAATGGAAAGCTTTCTGTAATCTCAGAATTTTGGGTAAAAGCAATTTCCGGGGTCCACAGTCCTGTATGACTCTGATCGTGGCTCTGATTGCATGCTTTTTGCATTCAGAACAGCACTGTGATTTGTGGGAACTTTGTGCGAAGATAGAAAAATCAAAAATATTTACAGCGATACTTTATGAGAATTCTTTGATATGAATGATAGCAATAAATCATGGCAATGACTGCTTGGACAGAAAAGCTAACACATCAGTTCTGGTGATCAACATCAATGTTATCAAACTGACTGCTTTTAGAGAAGTTTCTGAAGTGGGAACAAATTCTAAATTGATGTAGACTGAGTGAACTAATTTTTGCCTTATAGCTGAGGGCATTGCTTTGCAGATGTTGGTGTCTGAAGGAGGCTGCAAAGACCTTTCCTTGCTGTAGGCCCCACTCTTGTACCCCCGAGGGAGTCAGAGAGGCTGAGTAGAGGAGAGACATGAGCACAGTGTAATCTTTTATTGCATCCTGTGATTACTCTGCTCCTCTTGCCCTTTCTTCACTCTGCTACTTCTTTTGTTTTGAATGGACATGTTTGTTGCTGTCAAGATTCGCTATAAAGGCTGTCTCAGCTTGGTAGAGTTTCTGTATACTTTTAACAATATCGACCTTAAACCACTAGATTACTTTTTTTTTTTTTTTTTTTTTTTTAAAAAAAAAAAAAAAAGAACTAGAAATCTTGAGGGAAAGGAGAAAGAAGATAATTTTTTTTTTTTTTTTAGCTAAAATACTGTAGGCCTGTTGTAAGCCAGCTTAGTAAATGCAGGATAGCAAGGTAGATCTTGTTTTCTCATCAGATTTACCTTAAAGACTTAAAAAAAAATTATTTTGATATATTAGTCTGCTAACTTAGTACCATTCATTTGAAAATATGAAATCAAAAGCAAGGAATTCTTTGGCTTCTTCAGCTGAATTTACATCCCAACTGTGCAAATATAGAAAAACGCTACAAGGCTCATTCTGTTCTTTAGTTTCCGCACAGGTATCTGCCCCAGAAAGGTGCTGTTTAATGGAGTTGAATGAATAGCAACCTGTGTTGGCATGGGATTCACTCTGTTCTCAAAAAGCCAACCAACCAACCAAATGAACATAAGCAACAAATAAAAAAGGGGAAAAGTGTCAGCTCCCCCAGGGGAGTGCTGCCTGGCAAACGGTGTGCAGAAGCTTTTCCAAAAAGGGGCAATGACATATAACGATGGGTATGGCTTGATAGCCGCAAGATGGCCCTTTGGATTACTTGTCTGTTTTGGGTATCATCTTAAAAAAACACCTTTTGTAGTTACATTCTAGGGAAAGATCTATTATGACACAAATTCCTTTTTTTTCCCTATCTAAACTTTCTACATGCTGATAGATATAAATATCTTGCTTTTAATGGATTTCAATCGTGCTGTTTTTCACTCGCCGTAGTCAGAAGCCATGCATGTGAAGCAGACCCATATGGATTGCCGGGGGGATGTTCGCACATCTGTCTGCTCAGCAGCAACTACAAAGCACGGACGTGTCGCTGCAGGACTGGCTTCGTCTTGGGGAGTGATGGCAGGTCATGCAAAAGTATGTTATTTAAATCAAAGTCTGCCTATTTTAGAGTATAGTTCTGGGTGTTATTTAACCTGCTTATCAATAACTATAGAAATGACATAGGTTGTTCTGGGGTAAAATTTGTTTGCAACATGTACCTGACACTTTGTTCATATACTCCTTTCATTCCCTTAGAGTGGTTTGATTTGGCTTAGTTCATAGAAGTGACAAATTAAACCTGAGATGCTGTTTAAAGAATTCTGAGAATCATCACAAGTTTGAAGTTAATTCGTTTTACTCTTTCTTTATATACTATGCATTCTCACAGTACGTAGGTACTGCAATGCTGTTAAATAGTTTGTCACATCTAACTTCTACCCATACTTGTAACTCAGAAGCAGACCATTTGTGTGAATAAGTCAAGCAAGGTTTTTCTTGTGAAACTTGTGAAAGCAAGTTTGGTTTGTATAACTGTGGTTGTGCCTAACGTTATGTATACACAATCGGGTGGTCACCTACAGCCAACAGGACAGTCCTGGCACTTATGGGGAACACCTAGTTTTGTCTGGTCTATTTCAGATGAAAGGCATACAATTAGATACTTTGATGGATGCAAGTAGATGGATATACTTGATCTCAGCTAATCCTCATATGGTTTTCACTAACAATTCCAACAAAAACCCTGAGAGGCATTAGGAAAAGTATTTATCTTGGAGAATTTTAAGAGGTATATTGGTAGTAATAAGGATCTAAGGGTATTTATAAGTAACTTTAAGGAAACAAAATCACCTTACTAAACTTCAATTATTTATTTAATTAACCTAATTGATTAAATTGTAAAAATCTCCTCAGCAATAGGAAGTATTGGTATCTGTGTTTTATATCTCAGTATGAAAGAGCAGTGCATGTTGATTTGTTGTATTCCTTCCCATTTCAAAGAAATTTACTGTAATCTTTTGTTTCTTTCTGACAAACTTCAGATGAAAAAAAGTGGTATTTTGTATTTGCTGGAGTTTATGGTCTTGTTAGATTTAATGATTGCTTCAGTCATGGTCTACATTATCCTGATAGATCCTAATGAATTGTAAAATTAAATGTCTACAAAGCTATATATGTCCATTTCACAGTAGATGCAAAGTTATTCTGTGTTCTAGCATTGCTTTTCAGTGTGAACTTTTCTATAAAAAAATAATTAGATGTAAGCAGCTCACTGAAGTAATTTGTATTTTAATTAAGATAATATAATTAGCTAGACTTCTTGAGTTTAGATACCTTCGGAATATATGAAAGTTTAATTTTTGGTATTGAATAACACTCCTGCTCCCCCACTAATTGTGCCAGTTAATTAAACAGTGATATTATGCACTGTAAAGAAGATTAGGCAGCATCAGTTGTTTATGTTTGTAATCTTTCTTTTGCAGGACCAAAGAATGAATTGTTTCTTTTTTATGGGAAGGGACGCCCAGGAATAATACGGGGAATGGACCTGAATACCAAAGTATCCGATGAATACATGATCCCTATAGAAAACTTGGTCAATCCTCGTGCTCTGGACTTTCATGCCGAAACCAATTACATTTATTTTGCTGATACTACCAGTTTCCTAATTGGACGACAGAAAATTGATGGCACAGAGCGAGAAACAATCCTCAAAGATGGTAGGCAATGCTAACTGATAGTGATGTTCAGAGAATCTCACTACGGAGAAGCTGAACTGCCATTTACAGATAATTTAAAGTTTTGTTTAAATCTCCTGTGGAAAACAGACCCCAACTAGACTGTGAACAAAGTTGGATGCTTCTTTTCTTTACAACTTCCTGGGTTTTTTTCCTGAGTGCAGAAGTGTAAAATTTAAGTTGCTCTGTTGTGAATTCTTACTTTGTCCATTTAAGCTTATACCCGCCAGTGATTAACTCCTACATCTCCACTTTATTCTTTCAGTAGTTAGTTACAATGGATCCATAATGTAGTTCTTTGTAGTTGTTCAGTGAGCCATCCCGTATCCTTGTGGACTTCTTCAATGTGGTTTATGGAGCTTATTCAAGTTGTTTGACAGAGTGAGACTTCCTGTAGTGCTTGCAAACTCATTAGGAAAAAAGCTTTGTCTTTCCTGATGCGTTTTCCATTGTATATGTAGAAGCAAGAGGAAGATCTAAACATTTTTAAAATCTTAATTAAGATGTTTGTACCATTTATTATAGCAAAGAGAGAAGATACCAGCAGTTCCCTAGTTTGCATCTCTCCCACTACACTGTACACTGGTCTAGAATCACATCTCGTCATACTAAATGCTGTTTCAGTGATAAAACCTCCAGTTCCTCAACCCATATTTCATTTTCTTTTATGGATCCTTCAGATGAAAGACTGCTTCAGCAGGAGGTAACAACTGCCTCAGTTGAAATCCATTTCACCGTAATTATTTTCTAGTACTCAATAAAGTAAGCGATATGAATATTCATCTTGGCCTTCAGAGAGCTTAATATCATTATTTGTAAATTGAAGCTTGAGACAGTGAAAGTAACTAAAATACCATTGTATTTTCATTCCCTGTCATTCATAACCCATGTTTTAATCTGCTCATTTCAGAGAAGTTATCTCCAGTTTGCAGTGGTATGGTGCTGTTTGGATGTTAGGTCTCTCCACAGACCTCAGGGTCTGCACAAAGATCCCATCAGTAGTAGTTGCAAGGAATAGATGGCTTTTTACCCTGTATTGGTGATTGGCAGCTATCTGAGTAAAGAATTAATTACTCAGCTGTCAATCCAGTAATTCTTCATTTTGCTGAGAATATGAAAATGGATACTATACATCACAGAACTTCCGTTGCTGACCTTTTCAACAACACACATTTCAACAACACACATTTCAGTACTCCAAGGGTGGAGTAGAGAAAAGAGAGGACAGTAGGTAGATTTAAACATTATAAGGTAACACCATCCTTGCTGAAAGACGTCAAACAGGTTGGGGTTAGTCTAATCAAATGTTTAAACATTAATAAATTTGTATACCAAACCACCAAATTGAAGAGAATCTTTAAAATAATGTTTACCTGGAATTTCTACTCTTTAGAAGTACAACATAGCAAAAATACCAATGTGATACAGAAGAGTTGTGGATTATCTGATGATATATTATTGGTGGTCCTAATACTTAACAAAGACCAAAAAAATGTGACTGTCATTCTCCCCCCACTCCTTTCTCAGGAGCTTACATTGTTTGTTAGAACTTGGTGTAGGTTCATAACATTAAAGTATGTTTCAAGAGCACTTGTAAATGTATTTTTCATGGTTTAAAAAATTAATATGGCCTCCAGCCATATCACCTTAGCTTTTATTCTTGTCAGCTCTCAAGAACTCAGCAGGGACAGATTAAACCATTCCTTGGTGGAAGGCTACTAGAGAAAATCAGGTGTGTCAGGAGGTGGTTTAATACTCGCTCTGAACAGCTTGCTGATAAGAAACTCTGTCTGTGGTAGGTGTCACTTCTCAGTTTAGAAGTTGTCATTCTTTGTGACGATCAGGTTTTGCAAGAACAGATATGCTAGCTCAAACAACACCAACTCAGATAATTACAGTTTGCCTACATGAGAGCCTGATCCTACAAGCTGTTTACTGGGAACTGAGAACGCTGAGCACCTAACGCTGCTGGAGTTTGATTTGTCATATAGTTTCAGCTGTGATTTCTTATTCTTCACTTTTGGAAACAAACTGCTGTGTAGTATTGATAATTATTTGACAGCCCACAGAACGGCCTATCCTAGAGCTGACAGCACGACTGCTACAGTAGTGTAATTTCTCCAGCAACAGAAATTGCTGTAATTAAGGTTTCAAACTTGCATATGAAATATTTTTTTTTAAATTTAAAAAATGGAATAAATCAGACATTAAGAGATTTAAATATTGTTCAGTTGAAGCAACATAAACGCAAACTCTGGGTTTTTTTTTTTACTTCTCTCTGACCCCCTTATGTTGCTTAGGGTTGCTGTGAGCCTTAAAGTGTTATATTGTTTGCTTGTAAATATTAGGAAATGTGGCCAAGGCCTAACTTTTTGCTTAAACAAGGTCAAAGTAAGTCTGTAAAGGTCTTTGGAAGCTATTTAGCTGATTAGTATATAGAAGATTTTTTTTTTCATGTTAATCTAGTATTTTAGGCACTATGAGTGTACAGGGGGCCTACAAGAAAGATGGGGAGAGGCTGTTCAGTAGGGCCTGTTGTGACAGGACAAGGGGTAATGGTTTTAAAATAGAGGGGGGTAGATTTAGATTGAATATTAGGAAAAATTTTTTCACGATGAGAGTTGTAGAACACTGGCCCAGGTTGCCCAGAGAGGTGGTGGATGCCCCATCCCTGGAAACATTCAAGGCCAGGTTGGATGGGGCTCTGAGCAACCTGATCTAGTGGGGGATGTCCCTGCTCCTTGCAGGGGGGTTGGACTAGATGCCTTTGAAGGTCCCTTCCAACCCTAACCATTCTATGATTCTATGTTCTAATGTAGGCCATTCTGTACCAAATCACACACTCTGTTTATAATCTCTTGCATATTTAAAACCAGTGTGGCAAATTATTGCCTGTAGAAATAAAAGTTTTTTTTTTTTTTTTTAACCTTGTATCTGTATTCACTATATTTCTAGCTCACATACTATGACTGACTGTACAATTCTGATACTATTTCCAGAATTATGAATGTTAATTTTTCAATTATCAAGTGAACAATGACCAAATTATATTTTATTGACCTCATCATTTTTATGTTGAAAGGGCTTCACTGCAGAAAGCCTGTCTTACTGTAGCCAAATCAATTTGTGTAACCAGAATGCACATTATTTTGTTCCTGTTTACTACTTAATGTGAAGCCCGCTTAAGAAGTAAGGAGTGTATTTAAAGCTCTTAAGTAGTTAAATAAAAGTGAGCTTTAAACCATAGTTTCACAAAAAGAATGTGAGCTGTCTCTATAGGACTGTGCTGTAGAATTCTCCTTTACTTTAAAACTTTCTGATATATTAAATATCTAACTACCATGAGGTTTTTTTTGACTTAGATTGTATTTGATTTAGAAACAGACGCTCCAAAATTACCACAGGAATGCATGGTAGCTCAGATACAGTAGCTATTATATGAAACTGAATGCACTTGGAGCACTATGCTTGTAAATTTGAGGAGGTATCTAGCATTCTTATCTAATAACTTAGCTTTGCTGTTCACACTAATACAGTCCGCCTTTGGACTGGTTTGTCTCCCAAAAAAAAAAAAAATCATTAAAAAGCTGATTTTATTAATAGAAAAACTGTGTTTAACCCAAAAATGTCTAGGTCAAGATAAAAATGAAATGGGTTTTGAACAAATCGCTCCTTGTCCTCAAGCTTGATTTCAGTCATGTCAGTGTTTTCTTGAGTTGAGCGAAATCTGATGAGACTCCTCTGAGTCCTAAAGGACTTCTCTTTCACTCCTGCAGCTTGTCTTTGTTCCCTGTTCTGTTCAGCAGTCTTTCTCTGTGAGCCTTGGGCTGCCAGGTCCTTGGTGAGATGCTCTCTTCTTTTCCCTACCGTACTTTGCACTTCACTCTTCTCAACTTGATCCGCTCCAAGACCAAAGGCCAATCTCCCACTCTGAGAGTTCCAGCTGACTCTGACATTACCTTTTTAGAAGAATGTATCAAAGTCACTGAGAGACAACAAATGAAACTGACGGTGTCCATCAGCCTGGGAAACCTGGGTGAGCTGCTGGCACTGGTCTTGCCCACTCTGACTGATCCACAGTTGTGTTGTCCTTTGACTGGATGATTCTTGTCGGACTGGTTGCTGGTTTAGGTGTGTCATCATAGTGCTTTTTCATATCCTCCATCTGGAGAGTGAATTTTGACACTGTTGCTTCCTTCAGGCTTTTTAGGTCATAAGGAAAAATACATCCCCAAAAGTATAGCCTGTATCAGAAACAGGGATAAAAATGTTAAACATGTTTTGGAAAACACTTCAGCCTATGCCACTCCCCCCCCCCCAACTTTTTCATATTGTGTCTCACAGGATGTAGTGTCATCTCTACACCCATGACTGATTTACTAAATTTAAGTCTAGTTTCTCATGTGAACGAGATTTAGTTGATACTTTGGTGGGTACCTTTGTCCCTCTGTAATATCTTTTGGACATTCAGAATGATTTCAGCTTAATTTGATATGTTGCACCGAGGCCCACCAATAATTAACATCCTAAAATTTTGTAGCAATTTTTTTTTCTTTTTTTTTTGTAAAATTTTGTCAAAGGAGGGGGAGGAGCTATCAAGGACTGATTATTTGCAAGTTCTTATTTTATTGATTTCTGCAGCTGGGCATAGCAGTGTGAACACAGAAATTGTGAAATGGAATTATAGTGGAAGAGAAGAAAAAAATTTGCTATTCTTCAGCAAAATAGTCCAAAAACAAAGGAACATATGAATACAGAGGTAGTCACGCTTCAATTCTTCCCACGTTCAAAGAAACGCACATTTCAAAACAGCTGCTGGAGGTTTTACTTACCCTTAATTCTTCTTACTGTTCAGGTCACTGCAAGTGGGAGATTGTACTTTGTAGCTCAAGGGTTAAAGAAAAAAAAAGCAAACAAAACCTAGCAAGTGTAAAATAGGTCAGTTTTGTACACATACATACTTCTCCGTGAGTACTGAATTTACTATAATCAGCATACATGGGATAGCATGGTTACATACTTGGAATTATAGACAGCATGAAAGGTGGAAGGAACCTCTAGTTTGAATCCTGAACTACTCTAGACCTCATTGAATTCTTTGACAGATATACTCATTTTTCAATTACTTTCATATATAATTCTATGTTAGTGATACTTTTTTTCATGTTAAAAAATGGCACTTGCATATATACATTTATTCATCTGTGCTATTTGTCCGTTGTCATTGTGCCCAGACAGAGAATACTGATAAGGGTGAAAGGCAGTTTTAAAAATATTACATGGCTGTTATGCTGTGATTTTCAGTAGCCACCAGCTTCTCTTAATTTTATATTTTTAAACATTGAAAGCATACTGGCTGAAGTATCTCTCTTAATAAGGGAATCCTTGTTATTTTTAAATTGTAGTATACAGTGTGAGTTTGTATCATAATCTTAATGTACTTCAAAGGTATTTAAATGCATTCTGCTTTTTTTCTTTAAAGGATATCATTATAAAAACAGCAAAACCAAGCATTTTTCAATGACAAGGTATTTGAAAACATTATAGCTCTGCTAACTTGATAGGGAATATGGTGGTATTACAATCACTAAAAAAATATTGTTTAATAAAAAGGCTGTGAAGTAATTTATCATGTTCCAATGCTATTGAGATTGTAATGACACCTTTTATAGATGCTGTTATTGCATCTAAGTGTATACAAAGCCCAATATTTCATTTACTGGGTACAGCTGTCATCTTCGTGTATCGTTGATGACGTACCGTGTTATCTATGGGTGGTAGTAGGCAGAAAGTTTTCTGTACTGCACTAAATAAGTTATGTGGAGTGTGATGTGGTAAAAGCTCTTTGCATTCCTGTCCATCACAGGGAATTTTACTGGTTTCTTGTAGGGAATTAGATTATTAGAGTCATAATCAGTAAAGGTGTTTGGGGTCTAAAAAATATTGTAGATTAAGAGTTTGTCCCGAGGAAAACAAATCTGATAGGTTGCAAAAAAATCATAGGTGTGCTGAAGTTTTGAATGTTAGCAAGTAAAACCTTTCCATTAGTACTCACTGGTTGTATTATGGGGAGGTGTCTTGGTGGAGAAATCTGAGGGAAGGTTTAGATTATGGCAACACAGAGCCACTGCGCCTGTTGTCAGAGTCATTTTTACTGCAACAACTTCAAATGTCCCAAACCAGCACCTCAGGAGTTCCTGCGAAGCTATTGTCTGGAAAGCTGACAGTTGAATCACATACATCTGGCAGCACAGTTCAAATAGCAAACAGCCGTGTTGAGCTTGGCAGGTTTTTCAAACGCATACCTGGTATAAGTGGGATTTAAGGATTTAAAGATCAGTGATTTTGTCACATCGCCATTTCTCAAAAAGTGGTAATATGGAAAATGTTATGTACATGGCGTTAAAAATCTCTCCGCATGATGTTTGTTCTGAGAAAAAAAAACAAAACCACAAACAAACTCCAGCATTGATCTGAAGATGACGTCAACACTGGTGAGAAAGAATGAATCTGATGAAAGCTTGTGTCTAGATGGCATTACTGTGTAAATATGAAAAGGAAAAGCAATTTACAGTCCTTTTTTCAAGTCTTGATGATTCCTGTCATGGAAATTGTACTGTAGGATTGTGTATCCGAGTACGACAAACAAGTAATAGAATCGTAGAATGGTTAGGGTTGGAAGGGACTTTCAAAGATCATCTAGTCAAGAAACATTGTAGTGTGGCCGGGGTGGGGGTGGAGTGTTGGGGTTTTTCTGTTGGAGTTTTTGGGGTTTTGGTGTTTTGTTTTGTTTTGTTTTTTGTTTTATTTTTTAGTTTTTGAGCCATACTGACCTTCAGCCATTATGCTGTTACCCCATTACCTTTTTTAATCGGGTGCATGCACTGGCTACCTGTAACAAGATATCAAACAAGGTAACAGTAAAACGGGCATTTCTGCCCCAAGTTTGATCTCAGCAAGGATACTAAAGCAAGCAAAGGAGGCTTCCTCAGCTTTAGGAAGGTGGTGGGAGGCAGCACCCAGTAGTATCCCACCCCTCAGCCCCCTGTCCAGTGCTGCTTTTGGGTGCTGTCGGTCAAGGATTTGGGGTCATGTGGGAGAGGGCAGAGCTCAGTTAATGTTACAGAGAGTGGGGTAAGCTTAAGGGAAAAGGTGTTGCTTGTGGAATTATTTTACACCTTCTCAAATGGGAAAACCTCCGTGCTGTATGGAATGAACACTGTTGAATCATTTTGGTTCTGGAAGGAGCCCTACCGCTGTCAAACTCATGAGCCTGTTGGTATGTCCAATGGTAGCATTGCTCTTTGCTTATGTATTCCTTGCTGTGTTAATAATTTGCTCATATACTCTAGCTGTGGAGAATAACTTGGGCCGTTGTGATGTTCCTGCAAGGTCAAGGGACACTGGAAGAAGTGTAAATTGAATGTCCACTGTGCTTATTTTTAATAAGAATAAAACCTAGGATTTGAGTAGAAGCAAGATAATTTAGAGTACTAGAGCTGATCCTGGAAGCTGTTCTTGACTTGAGTGCTGTTGCTGTTTAGGGTTAAAGTTGAGTTGAGTTTTGTTAAATAGTGATTTGCCTAGGACCAGCTGTGGTTAACATATGAATGCTTATGGTTTAATACACAAGTCTTATGACTAGTCTTTGTCTTTTGTAGGGTGTTTTCAGCAAAGACTAATTCTTACAGACACGGCAAATATAATTCAGATTCAAGGAATAATCTAATTTAGCTAATTGGACCATATATTGTCCATTGTTTATACTAATGGATAATGTTAGAGCATAAACATATAATATTAATCTCATTACTATCTTCTCTCTCTCAACAGATCTTGATAATGTAGAAGGCATAGCAGTGGACTGGATTGGAAATAACCTTTATTGGACAAACGACGGCCACAGGAAAACAATTGCTGTAGCCAGGCTGGAAAAAGCTGCTCAGAGTAGAAAAACTTTGTTGGAAGGAGACATGTCCCACCCTAGAGGGATTGTTGTTGATCCTGTCAATGGGTATGAAGTAGATGAATTTATGTTGTTTAATGCATGTCTTTATACTATAAAATGTGGGATTGAATTTTGCTTAGGATGGGGTTTGTAGAGTCATGTATTAATCTGTAATTCTACAGTATTCTATAATATCTGTAATTCCTGTCCAGCATTCTTGCCTCAAGCGTTCAGAAGAATGCATATACTCAGACACCATCACCATTGAGCCTATGTCAAGTTAATTTGAATTTTTCTCTAACAAATTGAGTGTGTCAGACCTGCATGTATTTCTAACACTAAGTGAACTTTATAATAATCTCCTTTATTTCTCTCTGTATAAGTCTCAATTTCTGAAGGTAATTATAACCATGTCCTTGTACATATTGGTTTACAAAAATAAACAAGACAGGTACTTTTCATTGCCTACTAGTATCATTAATTGTGATAGGCCACACAATAAAAAAGAACTATATGTTAGTGTGGTATAGTTGTGGTTTACCTAAAAATTCCCTGAATAAATGTAGCAGTGAATTGTCGCTGGAGAATGATGTAGGCAGGTAATTCTAGTGGGGCTGGATTGATTGCTGTTTTCCTAGTACTGGAATGTATTTACACTATCAGGTTTTCACTTTTGAGCTTGCCCTTTGAGGAATGGAAGTGACTGTGGAAAGGCTACAATTAATTAAGGTCAGACAGTAAGGGTGTAAAATCAGACCACAAACCATAACCATACCTACAATTACTTGGTTAAATTTTCCGGCTCAGTAAGTGCATGGCACAGGAAATAGTGTATGAAGATGTATTGTCTGAAAAGGGCTATTATAGAAAACACTTCTCTAATAAAATAGCATGCCCTTCATGATTATACTTATCACGGAAGCTTTTCCTGAGGGATAGCATTTATTATGGCATTTTAATTATGTTTAGAATATATTAGTCTTGATTTAACCCATGTAGAAGCATTAACTGCACTTTGAGATACAATTAAAGCACATTAATGTAAATGTCTGTTACTGTAAGCATGTGTGAGCTTAGGCATGGTAACTAGAATGAGTACAGACAAAAAGTTAATGGAGAAAAGCTCAGTAATTGCTGTTGAGCAGTCATGTAAATATTTGTAAAACATATTTTGTCTTCCCATAAACGAAATACCACACTGACCTGCATCTCTGCCTGAGCCTTAGGTTGTACACAGGTTTTATAATTCTGTGATTAAACTGAGTGTTGTTTGAGTGAAACATGCAATGAAGTTTTTAAGCCTCATGGATCAAAAATTGGTTGATGTTCTTAGCGTTTATTTACAAAAATGTTAAAAGAACCCAGAACAACCTTCTGATGGGTGACTTGGAAGAAACATACAAGAAAATAAAAAAATACTCTTGCATATATGTAAATCTGTGTAATAATGGTGCAGTTTTTTCTTTATCTTTTCCAATTTCTTATATAAAAAAAAAAAACAAATTGATCAAATTGTGCTTTTACATAAAAGTGTGTTTGGATAAAGTTTTTGACCAGTAGATTTGGCATCATTTACAGAGACTTGATAACAAAACTGGTTTTCACTTCAGTGTTTCATTCCTTCGTAAATTCAGTATTTAAATTCTAGGGTTTTATTCTTCAAAGTACAGACAGGTTAACTGGGTTACGATCACACAAGTTGTTTCAGAAATTTGTAGAATTTCAGAAATATAAATCTGGTCAAATCAAAGGTAAAGGCACATGAATGCTAATTAAATCCTAATAACTATTGATGTTTTTCCTCTAAGTAATTTAAATCCTAGATGTTACCTTAGAAGTAAACGTCTCCTGTGTAGTAAATGTTTCCAGCATATTGATGTTACTGGGCGTTGAATTATCTTAAATGTTGTTTGGGCACTTCATAGATTACATCTAGGCTTCTATGTGTTTCTTCCCATGAACCTCATTTTCCTTAGATAAAACAAAAAAAAAAGAAGAAAAAAGATAGAAGTGGTGTTTCTTAGCATATTTGCTACCCTCTGCTTTTGTGTTTTCAATTGTTTAAATCAGAGTTGTCCCCAGCAAATTCTGTAATAAAATATGATTATCAGATTAATTCAATAAGGAGAGGGGAAAAAAAAAAAGAAGAGGAGCATAATAGGGTCTCTTCTGTAGTGTCCAGTACAGAATGGCTCAGAGAACTCATCTGAGCTAATAAGTTTAGACGACTTGCTACAATGCTTGCTTAATTTTTCCAAAGTAGCGCAGGTACTTATTTTCAGAGTTGTTTTGGTTATCGACGTTGCTGCACTATAAACCATAAAACTATGCTAAAATTGCCAGGCAGCTATTTTTCAAGTCATTGTTCTAGCCATCTATCATTCTAAACATTTTTCTGAGGGACAGAGTGCTTATAATAGTTTTTTGAGTAATTTAGCTGCTTTCATGTCGGATATGAAGTTCACAGAATGTCAAGGTTATCCTGTAGCTATTAAACAAGAGTGCAATTAACTCGTGTATTGCAGCTTTCTTGATAGTATTAAGCTTAATAAAAAGCAGATTTGCATCATAAAGGCAAATTAGACTTGGCCAAAAAAAAAAAAAACAACAGTAAAAGTTTGAACTTTGTGACAAAGTCAATAAAATCGGTGGTTAAAAAAAAACCAAAACAAAACATAACATTAGTGTGATTAAATAAGGTCTTAAACAATTCTTTCACCTCTCATGTCAGTTAGCCTATTTGGTATTCGTGTAATTAGTTACAATATGAGCAAAACATTGTAAGTGTCATTTCAGCAGCATCCAGAACACATGACAGTAAATATAGTTGTAGAAGTGGAAAGAAACATGAAAAAGTGAAAATGTCTCTGGCTTGTGGATATAGTGTTGTGAACTTCTGCTAAAAGTCTACAGTATAATTCAGATTATTAAAATGGTATCTGAATGTTCATTTTTTTATAATTTCATAGCTGGATGTATTGGACAGACTGGGAAGAAGATGAAATAGATGACAGTGTGGGAAGAATTGAGAAGGCATGGATGGATGGTGACAGCCGGCAGATTTTTGTAACATCAAAGATGCTATGGCCAAATGGTTTAACTCTGGACTATCGTGCCAATGTACTGTACTGGTGTGATGCCTATTATGATCACATTGAAAGGATATTTTTGAATGGAACTGACAGAAAGGTAAAAGAAGAATACTGCTGTTTTGCCACAGGCATGCTCTTTCTCTGGATTTTATTGTGTTATGTTAAAAATACTTTTCAAGCTTTTCAAAGTCTGCGTAACCCTGCGGCATGTCCGGTGTCATCTCTGTTGAAACAAGCGATGTCGCAGTCTCCTGTGGGATACTGTAATGCAGCTAAAAATTTTCATCTTTAGAAAGTGACACAAAGGTTTATTTTTTTTTACTTTTTGTTTTTTTTAATCTGTTTTTCTTGTGTGACAACGAGTCGCATTTTGATTGAGCCATGAAGGTACAAAGTGCTTTTCAATAGAAACAAACTTCTTTCAGCTCAGCCTGAGAGAGGCTTTCGTTTAACTTCACTGGATAAGCTGCTTTCGATGAATCTCAGAGCCCCGTTTGAGCGTTTGTGGTAATATGCGGAGAGGGAGCACTCAACAAGTGCAGCCAAAGATAGAGAGAGATTATTTTAGTTGTTGCTAATGGCTACACTAGCTAGAATCAAGTCTGCGTAGAAGTTTTGTGTTGTTTTGTAGAAGTAACAGGCGCAGAACAGACATCTGGAAAATGGTTACAGCTTAGACTGGAGTCTGATAATTTGGGGAAGGTTTAGCATCTGCTTCATTAAATTAGTACCCTGACAGCTGAAGCTTCACTGCCAATTGAGAATGGCAGGCATTAAGGCCTTCTGTGGAAGAACTTTGTCACAAAATGTACATCTTGTGACTTCTCATTTATCCTTCACTCCCGATTCCCTCTGTATCATGGCCTTGACAGGACCGATACGTGGATCTCTAGTACTGAAAGTGGGAATGGTAGACACAGTCATCCCTGGAACTCATCCCTGTACAACTTCATATCATTTTAATATTGCTGTTAAAATCCTTTACGCTGAGTGGTCTGTTGTTAAGGCTGTACTAATGCTGTAGTGTTGCAGTTTGTCATAATGGCTAGGTTAGGATTTTCATTTAGTGCAAATTTGGCTTCTAATCCATTATGCTCCTTTCATGGAGTGGGGGAAGGAGGGAAGCGCATGGCATTTTTTAATGAGACATCTTTGTCTGTTAACAATGCTAGACTTCCTGAGAAGTTCCTGGACAGAACAAGTCTAGGAAGATTAAATGCAGCTGCCGTGGATTACACATGGATTACTAGTGAGAACTGCTGGTTTTTGCCGGTTTTGCCTCCCACCAGAACTGGTGAATAAGAAGAAGCACCTGTCTTTACAGGTTTTCTTTTAAAGTGTGTCACAGAATGGCTCTGGTTTTTTTTAAAGTGTTTTTCTATAATCCTGTGATTTAAATAAAATTCCTGAGTATTGGAATAAAATGTGTGTAGCCAAAAAGAGCAAGATACTTACTTTTGATGCTGACTCATTTATTGTTAATCATAGGATATTTTGGTCAAAATATAACTGGTTCAATAGAATCTTTAATTCTCTAAGCATCAGTATAGTGAAGAATTTGGGGGATGGGGAAGTCCTACAAGAATTCCACCAGTAGCTGGTGGATAATTGACTGATGTATTCATTTTGATCAAAAAGCAGTTAACTGAGATGAGGAGTTCTGACCAAAAGAATTCCAAACGCAAAGACAAAATTTGAAGGGCAAAAGGGGATGATGTTTGTCACCTCAAAGTAGTTGTATTGTAGTTGGCTTCATCTCCTTGTTCTCTTGGGTTTGTGTCTCTAAACAGAGACAAGGTAGGGCATCTGATGAACTGCTTCCTTCTTTCGAGGTAAGACAGAAATACACTCTGGCATTAGTTCAAGCAAGAACCTCAGCCAGCAGAAGACAACTGGAATGTAGTCATTCCGGACTGCAGCTGCTATGACAAAGTATAACGGCAGGGCTCCCAAAAGTAGATGATTTAGAGTTCTGCAGTTTTCTATGTCTTTTTAAAGTAAATCATTCTAATTACTGTAATTTACTTGATGCTAAGTTTAGACTCTTTTTAAAATTTTGGTTTCGTTCTGTAGGCACTGAAAATATTTTTAAACTGCTCCTCTTTATCAGACAGCTCATGTGTAGCAGTAGTTGCAGTTCTTCTGAAGGAGATCTGAAACTGGAAGAATAGCAAATTACATGGGTTTAGAACATTTCTGTGGCCAACAAATAAAGACAAGTAATTTGTGGGGTATAATTTGTAGGTTTATGTATGAGTTAATAAACAAAAAGTAGAAGGTGCATGCAAGAAAATTTGTCTTACTTTAAGAACAAACTGTGGCATAGGTGTGTTTTTTCTTAAGTTATCACAACCCAAAGTAGAAAGGAAGTTCACAGAAATAAGTAAGCAATCTCTGCACTTTACTTCACACTTCAACAAAAAAAAAAGCAACTCATACACACTATTATTTGCTTCAAAAGAAACTGATTTTTAATACACTTGTGTCTTGGTTCCGGCCAGGACAGAGTTAATTTTCACCTGAGCTGGGACAGGAGCTGGAGCTGGTGGCACCTGTGGCTGGGGACACAGCTGGGATCAGTTACTGGTCAGCCAACAGCTGGGACAGGTTCCCCAAATCAGTCCCAGGGCTGTTCCATCCCCTGGGATGTCAGGCCCAGGGCATAAAGTGGGGCTGGGGCTGAGGGGCAGGTTTTGCCCCTTGGGAGGGAGCTGGGCATCAGGATCCATCCTGAGCTGTTGTGCTGCAAGGTATGCGCTTAAGTATTTCTTTGTTATTTGTTTTGTTATCCCTCTTTTGTTTTCCTCTGCTGTTCTGTTAAACTGTTTTTATCCCAGCCCGCAAGTTTTGCTTTTCTTTCTTTCCCAATTCTCCTCTCCATCCCACTGGGAGGTGATGAAGGGGGAGAGTGAGCAATTGACTGTGTGATATTTTTAGCTGCTGAGTGGGGCTAAACCACAACAACTTGACAGATACTCAAAGTTATAAGAACAACTATGCTTCCTTGCTAGGGAAGAAGGTAGATATGTACTGAACATAATGGTTGTATGGTTACATTCCTCTGCGTTCACACAGGACACTTAAAATGAATTTATATGAAGTTTTGAAGTTACATATTGATGCTGGTGCATTAAACTGCTTTATAGTCTTT
>JAAGAY010140393.1:0-57409 GCA_011801015.1 Ardeotis arabs | reverse complement strand
ACGAAAACCAAAAAAAAAAAAAAAAACCCAAAAGCTCATAAAAGTGTCTCTAATTTAATTGGCTAAACTTTTAAGCAAGTTTTGATAACTCTGGATTTTTTTTTTTGCTATTTTTTCAAGTCAAAATAAGGATAGATATTATTGCCAATGTGAAATGCCTTTCAGCTATGAATTATTGTCATTAGAAACAATGTAATCTTCTTTTCAAAAGTTGTCAGCCCCTTGTGTCTTACTCAACACAATCCTTCAACCCTATTAAAAAATCAGCACTGCTAGTAAAGGTGTGAACAGATGTTTTATCTCCACATTTTGTGCATAAATGCAAGTACTTGAATGTAAATTGATCAAACTGTAGAAACAAATCATTTAAGATTTGTGCAGTGATTAATAATAGAAGCCAGTAATCAAATCTCCCTGCCACCAGCACATCTGTTACAGAGAGTTTCTAGTTTGCCCTATTATGCAAATATGCAATAAAACAAATAAATTACTTGATTTAACAGCTGGTTGAAAAACATTATTTTTAGGTGATTTTTTTAATGTATTGTTTTTACCATTGCTAGCTACTTGATGTGGACTAATTCAATCATACGTATGTAAAGGGTCACAGAACTGAGAGGGGAAAAAAAGTATCAACACTTCAACTGCTGCAGAATTTTAAAGATATTTAGAATTCCTCAGATACACATAGCTGCTGGAAGAATAAAGTGCACAGGAGAAGAGACTTTTCCTTTCATTCAACACTTGAAAATTTTCCTCATATAACATGGCTCTTCAATACTAGTAGCGTCAATTACATAAGTAAATCTTTCTGCTTACCTTCGGATGTCTGGATTTTGATTTATCACTGCACATCAAAATGAATATGATCTCAGAAAACTTTCTAGATATTTTAGTTGGTAGGCTCGTGAACTGAGGAGAGGGAAGTATCAGCATAGGAATTATCCTCCATTTAAGGCATGCTTAGATTATATTGTGTGGTTATGTATACTGTAGATTTCAGCAGCCTTTACCACCAAAATTGGATAACTTCAAAATTTTTTAAAGTAAGCAATGAAAACTTTCCCCTTTTTCTCTGTCTCAGGGAATTATGACAGGTTGTGTGAGAATTTTGGTTTGTTTATTTTTTCTGCAATGCCCCAGAAGCTCAGATCACTTTTACTTCTATGGAATGGAAGACGAAAACAAAGAAGTGAAAACCAGAAGTAGTAAAATGTGGACCTAAGACAGAACTTAGTTCTGAAAAAGTTTTTTCATTTTTTACTGCAACCATACATATTGCCCTCAAAATGCTATATACTGAATTATACATTTTATGAAGTAGTGCTATAAAACCAGACAAACATTAATTTCAAACAAACGTTATCTTTCAGCTCCCTGGGTTACCAATATCCAGCTGTGCCAGCAAAGTATATTGCTCTGGAGGGATGCATTTTAATACAGTCATCTCAAAGCAGAATGTCTTGGTTTATGATCTGCATTCAAAAATAACCAAACTGAAAGCTCTCTAACTATTTGAATGTCTTATATCCATTATTGATAGACCACACTAATAAACAGTGTGTTTATTCAAGTCATCCTGTAGACAAAGAAAGATACAATCCACATTTTAAAGGGAGATGAGTGCCCATCATTCCCAGTAACTACTCAAAAAAAGTGCTGAATAAACTTTCATGTCCTTTTCTTCTGTATGACAAAGAGGAAAAAGAGAGCAGTATCTCGGAATCCTATAAGAATATGACACACAGTCCTTATTCCATTTTGCTGAAACTAGAAATTCAGCTTGTGTAGTACAATATATCTTTCTCTCCTGAAAAAATTATCAGCACATGTTAATAGACATTTTGATCCAAATATCAAGGTCTGTCAGGTTTTGTTTTTTTCTTTTATACTTTTTTTTTTCTGTCTTTTTGTATATGTAGCAGAAAAGATAACTAATTCAAAAGAGATCTTTAAAAGAATTACACTTAGTGTAAAGAAAAAATCTAGAAGTTTGTCAGGAATTCATTAAGAGAAACACTGAAAAATATCTAGGTTTGTTCAAATGCCAATAGATCTCCTTAGCTAGGAAACCAGGTTTCAGAAATAATAGGAATGGAATTCCTCTTATTTCTTGTCTTGAGTGCCCTGATTTTGGTAGGTCAAAAATCTCAAGTAAAATCTTCCCTGCGATATTCTTTGTATGGTCCTGAATGAAAGTAAAATGTAAAGTAAAAAGTAAAAAGTAAAAAAAAGTAAAAAAATAGTAAAAAAATATCCTTACGCTGGAAGGGAGGGATGCCATCCAGAGGGACCTTGACAGGCTGGAGAAGTGGGCCCGTGCCAACCTCAGGAAGTTCAACCAGGCCAAGTGCAAGGTCCTGCACATGGGTCGTGGCAATCCCAGGCACAAATACAGGCTGGGTGGAGAATGGATGGAGAGCAGCCCTGAGGAGAAGGACTTGGGAGTGCTGGTGGATGAGAAGCTCAACATGAGCCGGCAATGCGCCCTTGCGGCCCAGAAGGCCAACTGCATCCTGGGCTGCATCAAGAGGAGCGTGGCCAGCAGGTCGAGGGAGGTGATTCTCCCCCTTTACTCTGCCCTGGTGAGACCCCACCTGGAGTACTGTGTCCAGTTCTGGAGCCACCAACATAAGAAGGACATGGACCGGTTGGAGAAGGTGATAAGAGGGCTGGAGCACCTCTCCTGTGAGGGCAGGCTGAGAGAGTTGGGGCTGTTCAGCCTGGAGAAGAGGAGGCTCCAGGGAGACCTGATAGCGGTCTTCCAGTACCTCAAGGGGGCCTACAAGAAAGATGTCGAGAGGCTGTTCAGTAGGGCCTGTTGTGATAGGACTAGGGGCAATGGTTTTAAAATAGAGGGACGTAGATTTAGATTGGATATTAGGAAAAAATTTTTTACAATGAGAGTTGTAGAACACTGGTTGCCCAGAGAGGTGGTGGAAGCCCCATCCCTGGAAACATTCAAGGCCAGGTTGGATGAGGCTCTGAGCAACCTGATCTAGTCAGGGATGTCCCTGCTCCTTGCAGGGGGGTTGGACTGGATGACCTTTGAAGGTCCCTTCCAACTCTAACCATTCTATGATTCTATGAAAAAAGGATTAAACATTTTCAAGGTATCAATAAGTGTGTGTATGTTTGCTTATATTTTGTATTTTCAACATGGTGTCTAAAGCAACAATACCTCTTTTTATAAAAAGAGGTTGGCAAAGGAATGAAGTAAAATTTTTTCTTGAAAGGGGCAGAAATGATCATGGTCCCTGTAGAGCTATTTAGTGCCTAAAAGTAAGCATCTAGTGCTTTTTCAGAAGCCTTAATGTGATCAATCACATTGGATTGTGTAGATATGGCACAGGACACAAATCAGTCTTGCACCCTTCTGGAAAGTCAGCTGAATAGCATACATTAGGTCACCTAAACCAGTATTAGATCCTTGTGTTTCCTTACTTGTTCCCTAGCAATCTTATGCTTGATACATCATGGAAAACTTCAAATGACTGCAAAGCTCCCTTTCTGCATTCTTTCTCCTAGAGCCTCATTTTCCAGATTATTGAACTGATTCCATCTTTTAGACAGTCTCCACAGTGAAAAGAAAGCTGTGAAAACACTACACAAGCATATACAGTTGTACATTTCTTATGTAGAACTCAATGCATTATTTTGGCAAAAAGTACCTTGTTCAGACCTACTTTCTATCAACAGCTTGTATTACTTCTGCCATAAAATAAGGATTTAAGATGAGAAGATAAGGATTTAAGAGATGTAAATGTAACCAATTATGTTATCTTATAATTACTCAATGAATTTTAAGAATTTAATGTGACTTTGAGAGTCTAACATTACTTTTCATTTCTCAGAGTTATTAGCTCTGTGAAAAAAAATTGACTTGCAATAGCAAACCTTTGGTGTATATGCAGTTCTTAGGAGAATTTCTCAGCATCAGGTTTCAGGAGTTCATATGTATTTAATCTGCTTTAACAAGGGAATTGTTATGGTTGTATTCTAGGACAAGAACTTGGAGACGAAGATATACGGCCTGACTGAACTTATGTCCTACAAGTTTTGCATCTCTGCAGTGGTGAATAACAGTATTGGAAGCACGGACAGTCTTCAAGGAAATCTTTTGTGAACAAGGGAGTGACCCAACTCAGTACTAAAATTAGAGTTGCAATTCCCACATTCCTGTGTAGATAAGGGCTTTGTACAACTCACAACTTTCTTTGATCTGTAATTAATAAATATTTAGCAAGCTACATAAGCGATCAGCAGATTGACAATAATCATTCATGCAAACACACATGCTAAAAATATATCCTGTGGTTTTTTTTATACAATAAGTTAGCAGGAACTGTAAAACAGGAAATATAGAAGGAAATCAATAATTTTGTGGTGTCGTAACAAAACAGAATGAAAAAGAATGTGCATTTGTAGTGATCAAAAACAGGAGAAAAAATGATCCCGAAATTAATATTTTAAGATGAAATAAAGTGGAATAGAAATAAATCACTTGATCAGTGAACAGAATTATCCTGATAGGATCAGTGGAATTACAGGAAATGAATGAATGAGCTAAAGTTACAGATACAGCAAAAATTATGTATTTGAAGTATACATAGTATGTAACTGAGGAGGGCACTGAGATCATAAAAATGGCCACAGAAGCCTGTGGTAATAGAAATTCTAAAGAAGCACAATAAAAATGAAATATGTTTATTGGAGTACTATGAAATCCGTAGCTTAGTGAGAGAGTGGAATATTGTTCAAAGCCCTCATACAAAACGTCCCTCTCCTCCCTGGCCTCAGCTGTTCACAGATGTCAGTCAGCTGCTTTACATGCTTTCCAGAAACTCCACTAAAAAATCCCATATGGATTTCATTTTTTTTTTTTCTTGGAACAAATCAGAAATATAGAGGTGTTGCTCAGCTAAAAAAGTATCATGAACTGATTGTCTACCATCTTGTATCTGATTTTAATTAAGTAACTCCTGATTTAAACATTGTATCTTGTGTTGCTTATTGTTCTTCAGACTTAGAACTGTATCAGGAAGGTTTTCTTTAACCTGGACTACTATCCTTCACTGTTATGTGCAAGTTTGCAAGGGAAAAATTAGTTATGC
Source organism: Ardeotis arabs (assembly GCA_011801015.1). Classification (NCBI taxonomy): domain Eukaryota; kingdom Metazoa; phylum Chordata; class Aves; order Otidiformes; family Otididae; genus Ardeotis; species Ardeotis arabs. The sequence goes on along the minus strand of JAAGAY010140393.1, from coordinate 52,295 downwards.
ATGTCCTCAGCAGCTGTGCAACAAAAATCGCAAGGTCAATTTTACCCTACTACCTAACTGCAGATCAGTATATGAAATATATTCAGATGTATGATACCATTTTCCTATGGAAGAAACAATCAGCCTAATTTTTGAATTCTGTCTTCTATATATATAAAAAAAAATCTGAGTTCAAATAGAGAAGCTGTGTGTTGGTCTGTTGCCAAACATCACATAACTTCTTGATAGTGGAAAGGATATCATGCTTGCAGAATCACCAGCATTTGCATAATAAAGCACTAGTGGCTACTAGCAGTAATACATAGCAAGGTGGAATATCCCTTGTAAGACTGACACAGTCTCTGTGAGAAAAATCAATAATTTTTCAATGAACTGTACAAGAATCCAAACTGATAGCAAAGACAGTGAAACAGACCACCACAAAGAGGGCACCAGTGCATATACTGTGTATCATCACTACAAGTAGCCAAATAATCCACTTCAGCACAAGTAATGTTATCCATGCAGCTGATTTGTGCACCACTGCCCAAACCAAAGCCTACACTTAAGCAGAGCTGTATTATCACTATTTTTCCTGTGCTCTGAGAGGTATATAATATAAACAAAAAGAGTTTATCTTCACTACCACAAGTGTAGGAGAGTTTCTTTCACCAAAAATATTTAGACCAGTAAGCCTCTTGGAACAACTTAGAAACCTTCCTTCCAAAATTCAGTTTAATATTGCTTTGGATAGCTTCCTTTAAAGCAATTATCAAAAGGACAAATTATAAAGTTAGTGTTCAGACCAATGTACATTGCAATACATTGTTCAGCAGAATGCCATTGATTCCAGACTGGGGCATTTGAAGCAGTAGTTAAAAATGCTCGTTTCCTGCTGGTTTTTGGCATTATTATACTTGTATATAGTATATGCAGTATGCAGTATATGCAGGGAAGCTGTACACTGTATTGAATGAAAGTTACCAGTCCATTACTGGATGCCCTAGACCAAGTAATGGGAACAATCAGTATGTTCTTTTAGGTACAATCCTACAAGGTATCAGGAAGTTAGTCAGTGCTAAGGCAGAATGCTCACAACAGACTAAAGAGATAAGATGCTGTTTTACGAACACATGATAGAATTTTTTGAAATTATGAAAAAAACAATCTTGCTTGTTACACTTGAGTAATTTAGAAAACATCAACTGTACTGTTGCGAACATTAAACATGTTGCTTAGGTAATGATGTGAGGGAATGAGTATTTCTGATATTGCTGAAAACTTTCTGCAGTCATAATGACAACAGAAATCTGTCAATAAAAAATGAATGGACACAATATAACATGCAGAAATGGACTATTCCAAGGATATATTTAGGACAACCTGGAGAACCATGGAAGGCAGTAATATGATATACTGATGCAAAAGAAAGATGATGCCAATGATCTAATTAGGACTATAGAGTAGCCTATAACATGAACTTACTTTTAGAAAATATTATGATAGTAATGGAAGTATGTGAGAAATAGTAGTAATAAAATGCACTTCTGATATTCATGTATTTTGATGTCATACAGAGGACAGAAAAGTTAGGGAATAGTATATAATATTATTTGCATTCAAGGTTTAGGAACGATATCTTCCACATCTAGCATGTAAAGGTACTTCATTTCTTCTTGAAATTAAAACATTTTTAGGTCACTTCTGTAAATATGAATCCACAGTAGATATTTTTTTCTCCATACACCTCTATATACACAAGGCAAATATTAAAATATACAAAAAATATATTTTTTCTACTGGACACTGTCTCTTTAGCCAGCTACTCACAAAGAATATTGCATCACCTGACTATATCAGACTCTTCATTAGAAAAACAGTTAGTTACCTGTTCGAATATGGATCAACTAACATTGATGTACATCTTGAAAATGGCTTAACTTTATGACTTTAGCATCACTGGAAGATGCATGGACTGCTTTGCCACTGTATTTAGTACATCCACAGGGCTGAAACTTCCAACTCTGAAAAGTCTCTCTGTACCTGAGCATGGCTTTATACAGTTTTGTTCCTTAATTTTCTTTAAACACTGCTTGCATTTCATACGAAATGGTAGCTTTTCTTTCCACTGAATCATATTTCTTAATGTATCTGCCCTGTTACTTTCACTCTCTTATTTTTAGAAAGGACATCTCACCTTTCACTGGACTGATTAATTGGCAGTGGCGGGTGGGGGGATGGGTAATCTCATCACATGAGCTCTCATTTTCAAGTCTTGTCATAATAATTTCTTACTTTTGACAAATAATCTCATGAATGAAACAAAGATTGAAGTCTGTCCCTATCACTAGCTGTGAGACCAATGGCTAAGTTAAAATCTTTCTTCCTTATTTCCATTGCTATAAAATAGGAGCTGCATGGTTATAGAATCCTGTGTCATAAATACAAATTGTACATATGATAAAAAAACACAACAGGAAGTATATGATGGGCTTTGGAAGATCTGACATTGATCTTGACATTGGTACTATGATCAGATTTTTTTTCTCCTCTCATATATTCTTCAATAGAAAAGTTACATTGCCCGAGTAGACTAATGGTTGCACGATTCCTTGGAGACAACTGACCAATATCTGGTGTCAGAGAAAGATAAGGCCGCCTGTGCCCCACAGAAACTTTTTCTATATTAACTCTTTTAATGGAAGAATGATTTTATGTATGCAACATTTTTTTTTTTTTAAAGTGACCTGATTTGTTGCCTTATGTTAATGTCACAAGTAATTCTACTATCCAACAACTTGCCATAGCTAATCTAAAAATTAGGTGCAAATAAATATAAGGCAAATAACAATAGCAACACTATAATCTTCTTTACTTTAAACCAACATCTGAATTAAAAATTAAAAATTTATGACGGACAGAGGGAATTCAGGGTAAGATTTTAATGAAAAGAAGATGGGAGAAGAACTTGTGTTTATCTTAAAACTTTGACTGAACAAAGAAAAAGTAATAGTATTATTGTGCTGTTCTTAGTTGTCTTCTCATTAATCCAAATTTATTCTAGTAATGAACAACTAGAATCTTGCCAGAAAAATGTAACCTAGTAGAAATGTGACAGGGTTAGGATGCAACACAGATTTACTTATCCCTTTGGAGTCTTTTGTTGGATATATGCAGAGCCTTGTAGTTCAGTAACCTGTGTATTGCCCTCTCAGAGAAAGCTATAGTACAAATGTTTCTTCTAGTCTTTAAAAGAGGAATTTAAAGATTTAAACTCTAAACTGGCTTCATTCACTAATTTATGAATTAGTATGGCTGAGGAATTAAAATCCTCTCTATTTGCATTAACCTACCACCGGTTTGAACTTTATCCATTTTATCCCAAGAATTTAAATAAAGAGCAATTGTAAGATGTAAGAAATCAAAACCAAAATAAATTGCAAACATACTTACTCTGTTCTGTCCTTTCTTAAGTGACATATCATGACACTAATTCATAAATACAAGATTTTTGGCTTGAAAGATGTCAGTCATTCAAAATGCTTGAAGACTTTTGAATTCTCTATCTCTCTGTCTAAATGAACCAGAATTTTGCAAGTTTGCAGCTCTGTCCTTACCTACATCACAGTTCTTGCATCTCTTCTCATTCATCCTCACTGTCATGTGTTGAAAACTTCCTAAAATCTCTCTTGATCCTACAGTAAATTTACAGATATGCCCCAATCAAAGGCTACTTTGCTTCTCTTGTGACATAAAAAATGACAGCTCTTCTGGAAATAACCTCAAGACTGTAAGGATGTAAAAATCTCTGAATAAAATAAAAAGGAAATGAAAATACAATTTCCCTATATGCCATTAAGCAATAGTACCAAACTAATGTTTTGCTACTGAAACAAGAGAGAATTCCTAGAAGACTGTTTTGTGAGGAGGTCAGATAGCTTGAGAATTTCATTCAGTCTCTTCCCAAACATGGCGAAGATAACAACGTGCTTTGGAATTCATGTATATACTCATTACCTGAAAATAGCAGAGTGTTGGTGGTGGTTGTAAATAGAATAGAGAGGATTGTGGTTGTTTTTTATTCACTTTCAGGAGGATATAAAACTCTAATTATAAGGAAAAAAAATACCTTTTATTTTAAAGTATAACAAGGGAACCAAAACAAAATGGCTAGGATCCTTTCCTACTCTGTGTAAATTAAAGGAAGAAACTCTGACAGGTAGAGGATAAAACCGTTAATATTTTCCATAACAAGATAAAATTCTATATATCTATTGCAGTTTCACTACTATATATGTGGATCATTTTGTTAACTGCAGATCCAGGTTTAGCATACAAAATAAGTTGCCTCAATTGAACATTAACTTATTAGAGTTCTGTTTTTAGAGGTGTGCTTACATCTTTCCAAAGAAAGTTACAAATCATTTTCTAAAGCAGGTGTTTTCCTATTGTATGAGGACTTAAAGATTTCATTCTCTAAGACATCTTGCATTATTTTTGGGTGTTGAATATATTATTTCATAGTGTTCTCATTTCACAAGCTTGGCCTCTAAAGAATATGCAATGCCCCTCGCTTGAAAAAGGTCCTTGTGACTCATTCTGGTTTAGAGCTGAAAGAATACTGATCATCCATTAGTCAAGTTTAGGATGTGTAATACCATCCTCAAGGTGGAGATAAGGAGAAATACAGTGCAGGAACAATAATTCTATTTAATATTCTAATCTTTTTCACTTATCTACTGTTTGTACTTATAACATCGCTCTCAGTGAATGCATTCTTTTGTCCTGAGCTATCACTCAGGGGTGTTATATTGTAATTCACTGGAGAGTATTTGGTTGCTTTAGACTGCTACTTTAATTTGGTCCTGATTAATATAAAACAAAGTCTTACAACTGAGATTATAGAAAGCACTGTTATTGTTTTCATACAATTCTGAAATTGAAGTTAAACTGACAAAGTGACCTTTTTCTGATACACAGTGTTTTGTTGGAAAGATAAATGCAACAGTATTTCATTTCAACAGTAAAACTCCTGCAATGTTGTATTATTCCATTGGCACATCTGCGATTTAGGATTTATCTATTCATTTTGAATAAGATTGTGTGAAGGCAATTAAGGGTCACACATCTGGTATAAGAAGTCAGGGATAAAGGAATTAATTTCTTATTTTTCCTTCCCTGGGGCTACAAATTGGCTTGCAGGTTACTATTCATTGGAACGCCCCAGAGTGCTGACAATAAACAAAGCAGCTATAGCTGCGCTCCACTAGGCAGCAGAAAATAAGATTCACAGAAAAACACCCATCCATAAAAAGTACAGGACATTTATGATCAAAACAAGAATTTATGGAACTTTTCAGTGACTGAGCATTGCCTAATATTAAAGCTCAATTAAACTGAGATCTCTCATTTATATGCTATATAAACTGGCTTTTTAGTTCTACTTCTAGCATAAGAAGTATTTACAACTTATTTGAACATTAAAAGTATTGCAATTTACAGGAATTTTGATATTATTTCCTTCTTTCTGGATATTTTTTTTCTAGCATGTGTCAATGCCATCTTATCTGACCCACTGTGAATTAAGGCTTTCTGATGCTAAAACCTATATGTGAATAAAGCATGACTTAATAGTTATTATGGAGTTCAATGAGTACAAGTCATGGGGCACTTATTTCAAGAATCCATTTGGTATTAGAATAGGGTAGATCATGTAGACATCACTAGAGGGAGTCGTGACCACACAAACCAGACTGGTGCATTTCATCTACACTCTCCTGAGCTGAAATCTGGCTCCAGACTATGAAATTTGTGCCATGTTATACAATAGTCACTGGTGGAAACTTCCCATTTGTTTTCAGGAGAGTTGGGACAACAATGTAAATGAAATCTAACTCTTTTTATATTCTGAAAGAGCAAACGGTATTTTTTTCCCTACATTCTATAAACTACTGTAACTGACATCATAGCACAGCTTTCTGTCACCAAGATATAATATTAATTTTATAAAAAAACCTTCCAGTTTGAGACCTTTACTGTGACTAATGTGTTCTTACTAAAGCCAGGCTCTTTCCCATGCTCTGGCATCAGTAATTTTTCTACTGGTTAGGGCTGACGGCAGCAAAATATCCTCTTGTCTTTGGATTGAAGTGGCTGCTGGCTTTATTCCTTCTGTGCTCATCTGATTACAGCTCTCGGTCCTATGCAGGTACCTATGGTGATGCCTAACAGAATTCATCCATTTTGGTACATATTATTTCTTCATACAGTTGACCTTATCAAACTGCTTTTATTGAACTCCACTGGAGGCTACAAAGAAGGTGGCTCTGTGTCTTCATAAATCTTTTTTTTTCTTTTTAATTAGAGACTTAAAGATTTTTTTTTGTCTTAGCTTCCCTTTGCTGCGTGTATCATCCCTTCCACTTCTAAATGCTCTTCATATGGCAATAAAAATCAGTATTTCTCTCCTCTTTCAAATACATTTCTTTCCCCTCTTACTACTGCAAAGTTTAACTGAAGAGTTATAAAGTGCCCTTACAAAGGGCCCTCAACCAGCAGTTCTGCAGAACTATGTTTGAATAATTCATCAGACTCAATCTTACCGAGTGACTAATGTGCTAATTATACAGAAGAGTCATTTATAAGGTTGGGTCAGGTGCTCAATGCTAAACATCATTATAAAATATTCATATGGTATTTGGGAATCTTCTGAAAACTGCAAATATTATAGACATCCATAAAGATGGATAATTTCCTCAGCACTATAGTCCTGCTTCATTGGAAAGATTTACCAGAAAGTTGGCATCAAGATCCACTATTTGGAGAAGTAAAATCTATTACAACTGTGTGTTAGAAATATGTTACCTATGCATACTGCAAAGCTATTTAAAAATAGTTGATCAAATTGAAAGCTTCCTATAGTCACAGTGCATCCCATAATTTATTGTCAAATCTGAACCTAATGCTGTATGTGGACTGTCTTTTAGGAGATCTTGTTAAAACTGCTTATGAAAGTTCTATGTGAAACATGAAATTTGGTGATATATGCTTGGCCAGAATACTTCACCTTGAACTCTACATTTCAGTTATATTTTAAAGTGAAGAAATAGGAAGCTTGTGATTTATAACAGAAAGTGGAACTTAGTGAAAAACAGATAATGGTATTTGTTACTGGAATAGGGGAGATTTTTCTTTCAGCAACGTAAGATGCAACAGGGGAAACAATAATGAACAAAATCCTACCTTATTAGTACAACAGTCAGGAAGGCTACAGACTCAGAGATGAGATCTACAACAGTTCTGTAGCCAAAGGAAAAGTAATGCTATCTAGAGTATATATGCCATCTTATTAGAAATATTTTTGCCATTGAGATAATATGCCAAATCTGTTTTCATGGGCAATGGAAAAAAATTGTTTTCTTCTTTCATTCTAAAATCCATAGTTAGGTAAACTCGTTAGCTATAATTTTCTAGACTAAGCCACAGCTCCTCCAGTTATTAATTAGCATAATATCTTTCGCACACTTTTGACAAAGTAACTGGGTCATACTGGGTAGTATTTTGGTCAGCTTGAATACCGCAGTGTCCCATCACTGTGTCCTTCTTGTCTTCTCCTCTTGCTCAAAACAACAAAAACATTACAGAAGAAAAGACCCAGAAGTACCTCTGGGTACCAAGCCAGTCATGTACAGTTTCAGACATGCAAGGAATGCCCAAGGCATTCATGGTGTGGAAGGAGACAGTTGGACACATAAAAATTACTTGGTTTGCATGATTCCTTTGGGATCAGACCATCTAAAAGTGAAATAATGGAACACTTTGTCTTTTCCTTACAAAAACTGCTAACGTTACTTTCCACTTAGGATAAACATTTTTTGCATGCTTAATATCATGGTTCTTTGTCTTGCTCACAGACTTCTTCCACAGGTCAATGCTTGTTCAAGTATATGAACATATCTGTGACTAGCCTGCTGTTTGAAGAATGACCTTGACTTCTGTTGCCTTCGGGCTGCAACTCCCCTCCCAGCAGGAGATCTTCTGTCAGACTGGATGCTCCAAAACCTTTATGAGCCTTTTCACATCTTGCAGCTGACATTATTTTGAGCTCTGCTGTCACCATAGCACTTTTCTTAGTCATGGCTTAAAACCTGAAATAGCTAATCTAGAGTGCCTTCTTTTCAATATACCTCTCTGTCATATAATGTCTCATTTTCCTTATTCTCAACTGGTTTAGAGATATGAAGGGTCACGTGAATTGCAAATGGGCTTAGGTAGAAAATAGATGCCGGTAGGAAAAACTGCATAGGTTTCTTCAGGGCATAAATGGACAAAAAAAAAAAAAAGCATGTAAACAAGAAATAATTTTAGGAGGCTAGAAAGTCAGCTGGTGATATACGATGAGTGGTATGACACACATATTTGGAAACACAGGGCTCACTAACAAAGCTAAGTGCAGTAAAGACAGTTCTAAATCTTTGAAAACTAAATCTAATTGGAAAATAAAGAAAAACTTCAACAGCAAAACTTTGAGCAAGGATGATTTTTCAGTGATATGCATTTCACCTACTATTTCTAAGGGACTCTCTTGCAAGGAGCCAAGAGAAAGCCAGCTATTATACAAGTGTTCATTAAAAATCTCAATCTGTTTTTACTGACTTGGAGAAGGGAAAAAAGTAACAGACAGTAAACAATGAATCACTTAAAATTCCACAGAATTGAGTAACAGGTGTTTCATTTAATACATTTGCCAATGAAGGAAGCTAAAAGTCACCTAGATTAATATTCCAATTTGAGAAGGTATATGAGGTAATTGGGATATTCTGATTACATAAGCAAACAGTATGTGTATCTTAATGTCAGATATACAGAAAAAAAGTGTCGCTATCTCAGTAACAATGGATCTTTAACTTTGCTCACCTGTGGAAAAGAAAGAGAACCGTATGTTTGCTATAGGAAAGAGGATTCCATGTGCTGCAAAATTTATTGAGCAGGTATCCATCCTGAAGAGCTCACAAGTGAAGCTGAGTCTTATTTCTTGTTCAGAAGACTCTGTAAAGTCCTTACAATTTAAAAGCATACATTTCCATTTCAAAAATTATGTTTAGACTGTTTTGAATACTGATAGCAACTTAAAAATTGAACATCTTCTGTTAGACATGGATTAGTTGGCTAGGTTTGTTTATCCACTATGATGTCTATTAGATACATGTTTTACATTAATCATTCCTTGTCAGTGGGAAATATTCATTCTGTTAATGCAGCGAAGCCATCCCTTGAAAGCGGACATATGAATGAATGACCATGCAGTGCTCCCTAGACAATCAGACTTTATGGAATGCATTTAAAAACTCAATGCTTTTTTTTCAGTGTCTGGTTTAACTAAATCTTTATTTATGCAGATGACTATATTTGAATATAACATTGACTTCAGCTCAAGCCCTTTTCATATATGGCTGTGTAAATGAGATAAATTTAGATTATGGTAAAATTAACAGGCTGTTTCTGGAATTATTCTCTATATTCTGTCTTCATTAGCCATAAAGATTTTTCACTATAGTAAGCATTTATATAAACATAGAGTTGTATATGCCAGATGGTTACACTACCATTCAGAGAGACCTCAACAGACCAAAGAAAGAGGCAGACGGGAACCTCATGAAGTTCAACAAAGGGAAAGGCAAAGTCCTGCCTCTCGGAAGTAATAACCTCAGGGACCTCTACACAATGGGGGCCAACTGGCTGGAAAGCAGCTTTGCAGAAAACGACCTTGGGGTCCTGGTGGTCAACAAGCTGACCGTGAGCCAGCAATGCACCCTCATAGCAAAAAAAAGGCCAACAGCATCCTGGCTGTGTTTAGGAAGAGTGTTGCTACAAGACCAAGGAAAGTTCATTCTTCCCCTCTCTCCAGCAGTGATGAGGCCACACCTGGAGTCCTAAGATCATCCAAACAATGACCTCTGCACTGAAAACACTGTATCACCGAAACACAGAATAGCTGAGGGTTGAAGAGACCTTTAGAGATCATCCATTACAACCCCACTTCTCAAAGTAGGGTCAGCTAGAGCAGCTTTTTCAGAATATAAGTAATCTGTACAAATTCAGTTAATATTTCAAACTAGCTGCTACAGTCCATATTAAAAAGACTACAAGGAATAGGCATCTTACAGAATTTCCCTCTAACTGACCCCAAATACACATGTTTATTCTATTATTTCATTGAAAAGGCTCAAGCTCGCTGATATACATTTTTTTCCCACCTAGGAGAGTTGAACAATTTTAAATTGTTCTTGAGAAAGGATAGGGAGAAAATTATTTACAATTTTATATAGACTGGGATTCTATATGAAAGTATAAACATGAACATATACACACATGCAAACATGCTCAGAATTTTCATAATTTAAAAAAGAAATTCCAATAATTTAAAGCATCAAATGACATAAAAGGATTTTCTTTGCATTAATGATTACAGAAGAATACAAAAAACCTAATCTGATTGCTTGCATACTTCCAGATAGTACTGATGAAAAGAACCTAGAGTGGGCAATATGACATTAGTTGGAAGATATTAGTAACCAGGCAGATTCCCGTTTTCCATTCTGATTACTTGATTTAAAAATTTATAAGAGAAACAAAGACACTGAAAAGAAAAGACAAAAGACAAAAAAAAAACCAAAAAATCAACCCAAAACTCCAGAGGGCTTATTCAGAAATATTCAGGACTCTGAAAAATGCAAGATTATTTTATATAGCTCTGGAAATTTTTCACCCTGTAATACTAATTTATCAAGAACAGTGAATTTCAAATGTATTTTTACTTAATTCACAAATACGAATCTTAGCTAAAATGTCACACTTGATTATTTGTAAGAATATGATTTCTTCTTGAGGTTGGCTGCACATGAGACCGATTACCCTAGAAGACTTCTATCCCTTTGTTTTTATTTAAAGTAGTGAAGCACAGATATCAAAAGTAACAATGCTATTATTTTTGTTTGTCTTCTAGTGATGTTTACTTGTTGCAACAACTTATTTTGGAACAGCTGTCTCTGCGACAGCGGCCACCATTTGTGAAATGCATCTAGAGAATGGCTGTGGCAGCTGTGGCAGCTTCTTGCCCTCAGCTGAAGACCCAGCCCCATTTTTGTACTGATTCTACACCAGAAAGAATTTCCAGAATAATCTAAAATTTTGGTAAATGAGTTATGAATAAGTTTCTGAGAATTTAGAATAATTTACAAGGAGAAAGTACATCTTCACAGGGGAGTTGTTCTGTAGTGTGCTGCTTTCCGGCTCCTTGTATATGAACTTTTTCTGCAATGAAAAGTTCTCAACACATAGCACTGGACACTCATCTTGGAAAGTACTGCATTCACTTATTCCTACAGTGAAAATGAGTGGGAAGAATGTTTCATGCCAGTGAAGAATCTGAAGATGAATTATAAATCCTGAGGAAAGGTTTAAAACAAAAGGAGATTATGTACTTAGCAAATATACCTCTGCCTTTTGCTAGATCTGCTCAATTCTACTAGCCAATTTCCTCTTAGGGAATTAATGTGCTATTTTTTTTAAATCCTACATGCAGCTTCTCTGTACTCTAAACCCTGGATTTGGGAGATCATGCAATCCTGTAGGCTGGTATAGCTTATATCTATGGGGTAAAGTCAGTGCAGTTCTCTGAATGTGTTTTCTTTTATGTGCAGAATGCAATAAATTCATTGGTATTCATGAACACATCACACTTCTGGAGATAAAACATTAATTGGCTGTAAATATAGACAAATGTGTCCTGAAATGCTAACGTTTGCAACTTTTGCTTTCAGTGCTTGTTTCTTGCACTATTTACTGATTGTGCAATTGTGTTTCCACCTTTCCTGCTGCCTCCCTTCACAATACCTGTGGAGGTGTCGTTTTGATATTTTAGTTTTTTTTTTTCTTTGGAATTATTTATTTCATATGTTGCTGAGGATCTTTGCAGTTAATGCCAGAAAACAGATCAATAGGTATGATTGATTACAAAAAGTAATCAATCAAGATTATTATGACAGTATGACAGGATAAGTGTTCAGAATTTTTCAAAGTAAATACAACTGAGACTATAAGAGGAAAAATAGAAAGGAGATGCTACAGTCTTGCATACTTGCTATGGATGGATTTGCCTGACAGGCAGCTGCAAAGGCCGGGAACTCTGCTGGCACGGTGCCAGGAGCCACAAGGGCTTCCCCTGGGGGCTGGGAGGACAGGGGTCCTCACCAACCAGGGCCAGTCCCAGCTCCCAGAAAAGAGCAAGGCAGACAGGAGGCAGCCAGGGGCAGCCCTGGCCCCCGGAACTGGGCACCTCCCTGAGGATGGGTACAGGCCAAGGCTGAGCAAGGATGGTGGGTGGGGGTCAGGATCAAGTCCAATGAAAGGACCCAGGGTTTGGCACAGCACCAAGATGGAAGCACAGGGCCATGGGTACGAGGATGGGGATGGGCCAAGGTTGGGCTGGGCCTGCAAATGAACCTGGATCAGTGAGTTCCATGGCCGAGCTGGGAAGGGCTATGGGGAGCTGGAGAACAGCCCAGCTGTGGCATTGCTAGGTCAGGGGCAGGTGGTCCCGGGAGGCTGACATGGGGTTCTGGGCCAAGAGTTGGGTGGCAGAAGCCCCAGTAGGTGTGCAGAGACATTCAGGGCTGGAAGTACCTTCAGGCCCCCAACATTGTCTAATGTGTTTTAAATCAGAAAATCTTCCTCACAAAGAAAGAACTGACAACAAATAAAGTGAATTAGTTGAAGAACGGATGAAGTGAAGCCAAATGGAACATAATTATTCCCATATGAATTTTCCTCATATAAATTATTTATTCCCATATTAGGGAATTCCCATATTAGGGAAATTTTTAATTTATACTGTAAATAATGTCTGGAGAAGCATTTTCAGATGTTACTCAATGATTTGTTCTGTCTCTGGAGCAAATGAGATAAAATGCTGTAATTTAGCTAAGAAGAGGACTACAGCAGCTAAAAAAATGATCACAGTTCTGGCTCTAGTGTACTGAAATTTGAAAATGTTTTTTAACATGACTGACCCTCATCATCATTATTTGTGTGCCTTTTATCTGATTTCTGTTAGGTAAATATGTCTTCTCTTACTTACAGGAATTACCCCACATTCCAGACAACTTAAGGGTTCCCCAAGTTTATGGCTGAAAATTATTGGCTCTTATGAAAAAGAATCATGAATTTGAGGTTAGAGAGACAAGGTGCTTGCACTAAAACAAAGATTCCTTCAACATTTCATATTTTCCTAGAGGAATATTTTAAGTGTCCTGTCTCCTTCATTTTGGGTTATTTTCATGCATGAGTGCTCTTTCTGAGTTGTTGGCAGTTAACTACTGAGTGCCAATGACTTGTGTGCAGCAAAAGATGAGAACATTAGATGTTCTTCTATGAAAGGGTTATTAACTCTATAACTCATTTTATGACTCATTCTTCCACACATACTCTAATTTTTCTTACCATTAAAAATTTTGATTTTTCTGAAGAAACTTAATACAAAAGGAAAACCTCACTACAGACCATTGTGTTTTGTTTTTTTTAAAAAAAATATGTCTCATGAAAGAAAAATATTACTTGACATCCCATTTTTAACTGAAGACTCTTCCTAACTGTGATCAGACTCCAACAAAGGCTGTTGGATAAAATCACTGGTTTTCATTTCTTGTCAATTTATGCTTTGCCAGATGTATTGCTTGTGTGATGGTAAATAGACACTTTTCCTGTTACAAACTCATACTATATTTATTTTCTACTCTTATTGTATCTGTTTTTAACTATTCAGCAGTGCACAAAGCTGGCATATGTCTCACCAGATTACAAATTCTACAAAGCTGTTAGCGTTTTGTGAAGTATCGTAATGTACTCTTGACTGATCTTTTATTACCAAAGGCCTCAGTCAGCCATTGAAGACTGAAACTGACAGACTATTTAGCGTGCCCTAAGTGTAACTTTGAGACAGCAGGAGCTAGAGCTTTCTGTAATTATACTCCCTGATTGTGGAATCTGCTCCCTATTGAGACTGGAAGAGCAGCATCTGTTGTGACATTTAGGTTAAAATTAAAGAGGTGCACAAGTTTGTTGATGCATTTAACTGTGGGGAATCATCTTTATTATTATTTTAAAATTGTTGTTGTAAAAAAAAAGAACATGAAAATGAAGCTGTGGAAAGGACTCCATGTTGTTATGATAAGAGACTGTTTTAAATTGTGAGTTATTATTTGTCTACAAATGAAAAGAAAATAAGAGGTAATCAACACCATGAACACAGAATAAAATACCCAGTCTGGATTCTGAGAAAACAGTTATTGCACTCTTATTAATTCATTCATACATTCTCCCCACCCCCATCCTACTTGTACAGTACTTGTCAGTACTTTACACATGGAGAGGCTGGTATTTGCGCTAAGAAACATAAGCTATGAAACCACATTTCTAATTAGTTCTGTCATTAAAACTATCTCAAAAACGCGGAAAAATGTCTCACTTCATTTAATTTGAAAGTCATTTTTTTCTGGGTTGGTTGAGTCTCTTGGCTAGTGGGCCACCAATTGATAATATTCTTGTTTTCAAATATTCTGTTTTACAGTTGCTACACTTTCCCTCAGCGAGTAATTTTCTCCTACAGTATTTACCTTATATTAGATAACAGCATTCTCCTAGAAAAAAATGTATTTTTTTTCATTGTTAGGACAGGCTGTAGTTAACACTGGAATTTTAATTTTATCTCTATCAAAATATCCGTACAGAATGGGAAATATCTCAGGTGTCCTCTTCAGAATTTCAATAATTTGTCCTCACAACACTAACTTTTAAATATAAACAGTTTCTAATATGTTATATCTTTCATGTATGTTATCATAATTAGTGGGTTATGGCCAGGGCTGTTGACATTTCATAATCCTGAAGCCAAGAAAATATAGGTTTCCTTCTCTGCATAAAGTTCCTATTTGATCCTGTACTTCTTGCTAACTCTACTTCTCTTTGTGGCTCTCCTGTAGGCTCTCCTGGCCAAGAAGAGATAGCCAGATCCCTATTGTCCTTTACTTCTTGGTTGGCAATCGTCTGTTTGGAAATTTGCGAGTTAGGTATACCTAAGTTACTGAAAACTATGCTGAATGTCAAAACAAATTTAATCATAAACTTACCAGTGCCTTGTAGATATCGTCTCTCAGAAACTTTTCATTCTGGAGGACTATGTCCATAGTGATTCCCCGTTGAAGACATCCCATCCCTGGAGCTATCAAGATTTATCTGGCTTAGGACGCATGATCCATTATGAGGACAATTCGAAGTGTCTACTGACAGGACATTAGCGGCAGTTGTCACACAGCAGGAGAGATAAAATGTTTTGTTCAAACTGGGTCTCATTCAGTTTAAAATACAATTAAATATATATTGCAAAAATCTTCCTTATTTTCATCATGAATAGAAAGAACTGGGGTTTTTTAATAATATGTTCTCATGCGCAGTTGATAATTACTATCAATTTAATTTTCAAGCTTGGTAAGAAATCTCTCTCAAAAGGTTTTAAGAATCCCCTCATGTTATTTACACCTGAGGAAAAAAGTAAAAATAATAATAAAAAAGAAATAGAATAACAGCTAGCAATTTGCTTGCTCTGCCTGGAAGTAGCTTTATCTTTCCTTCATAGTAAATGGCTAGTAGAGTTTCAGGTTTTGTGTTAGTCTCCTCTATTAAAAAACAAATTGTACAAGACTTTGTGTGGTTTTTAATATCAAAATATTCACCATCTAATGAAGGACTTTTCTAAAGGATAATTTAAAAATATTATATGCAATGAATAAACATTGAAAGGGACCAGAGGTGAAATTGTTCTTAGTGCTGTGAAATGATTCTAGAATTCTTTTCTCAGTTCTGAGGACCATGGAAAGATTAAGCATTGGCACATACATTTTAAAGAAGTTTCATTACTGAATAGCTTCAAAAAGACATTGCAGTTAAGCAACATAGCCAGTCTAAAAAAAAACCACTCATCTATTCACTTAAGAGTTAATAACTTCTTGTGTGCAAGTACATGAATGGTGCCATAGAAAAGACTTAGTTTAAGTAGTAAGTATATTCTAATTTGAAACTTGCTATGGATAATTTTCATCTGGCAACGTTTTCCCTTCAGCTCCAGTCAGTGTACTTTTTAAAGGAAATAATTTACAGAATTCCACCCATACCCATAGTATTCTAGACTCCTGTGATAAATTTCCTTTCAAGCGTCTAGAAAGCTGAAACTCCAAAAAATCCTTAATTTAAGAGAAAGAAACAAGCCATATTGAAAACATCCACTCTTTCTGCCAGCAGTATCAATCACCATCAGTGATAAAGTTGTCAGTCTGAAGTACCTGCTGGGCAAACAGTCACAAGTCTGCAGAGTAGCTTATACTTAAATAATATCCACAAAATCATATTTCCCATTGGTATACATAGGCAGATTTATCAAAATATACATATTTATTCTTTTTAGTAAGCAAATAATCAGTAAATTTTATTTTCAATCAATAAGCACATGTCAGAGAACATGCAGTGGGGACTTTTTGGTGGTTTATACTCTTGACCACCAGCCAGAAAAATGAATGAGGATTCTCAGTGCGTACAGTAATCTCACTTGCAAGTCTTAGCAAAATTAATGTGCTTGCTTTTGGAAGAAGAGAAGAGGTCCATGTGAGGTATAAGGACTGACAAAAAAATCAGTGGTAGATGGGAAAAATTATGAGGTGTATTGGAGCTTCTTGGATTGAAAACATGGGAAAATTCTCTTTCCTGTCATCCGTCCAGGATAGGAGAGTGAAAATATTCTGCAAGCCTGTGGAGAGAAACCAAAAAGACTGAAAGATGGCTGTCTCCTAGCCTAGCAGTGAAGGGAAGGCTGAGAAACTTCTAGAGAGATGAATAGAAGGTTGTGAATGGCTGCTGATGCTGAAAGCAGGATAATCACATAGTTTTGCAGAAGAACATGCAGAGCTAGAAAACTGCTAAAGAACTACATAGACTAAAAGTAACTAAAATGAGAGAAAATATCTTGAATGTGCTGGAGAGTTGTAGCTCAAAGTCGAGATATCTAGCATGAAGCTGGGATCTAGGAGTTCTTAGACATCTGCCAACTTACCAAGCTTACATTGAATTTGATGCTTACTGTATTCATTATATACTGATGCAACAAAAGAGTAGGATTCTACATTGAAAAACAATTAAAATGAAAATTTTACTGAGACTTTTATGTTGAGTTTTCACTGCAACCTTGAGTATTCACTGCTGTACAAAGCTTCTGTTCCCTATGTCAATAAAACAAATGTACCTGAAATAGGCAGTGGGACAAACTGCATCTGTTGAAGACAAAGGGAGAAGCAAAGTGACTAGAATGGATCTGTAGTAAGTGCAAAAATTTGGTAGATAAGTGGGATTCTGCAGGATGTATATAGGAAAGCCATACTGGCTCAGGCCAAGAGTCTGTTTTAGGCAGTGGCCACAGGCAAAACCAAGGGAAGATTAAGAATAAGGCAAACAGATTGTAGCTCTCTGATACTATCCTGTCATGTAATTACATACTGCTTTGAGGTTTCCTGAACCTCATTTGACTTCTTTAACCTCTTTGGATTTCTACTCTTTATGGTCAAATATATTTTTACGTGCACAATAATCTATGCTCAGAAACTTAAAAGGTCTCTTGTTTTTCCTATCAAGAACTAGGTCCTTTTATTTGATAAGAGCTTGGCTCTTACTACCTTAATTTGATAATTTCTTATATTTGCAATAGGAGAGACAGTGAACAGTAGTTTCCTATTCATGTTCTTCATGATCATTTTGTAATCTTCTGGCATTTCCTTTATGTGGTCTCCTTTCCAGGCTGCAGAGCATGTTTTCTCAACTATTTGTTACATGTAAGATCTTTCACACTTTTGAACACTCTTGTCTTTCTCTGACTCTTTCTCAGTTCTATTGAATATTTTGGGGTTAAGAGGGACAGACCTACACATAGTGTTTAAGGTTTGGAAAAAACCACAGATTTATATAGTGATTTCACAATTTTTATTTCTCTCCCTCTATTTCCTAGTATTTTCAAACATTTGAGTCAGTTTTTGGTCCACTACCAAGCACTGAGATTGTATTTTCATGCAATTATGTATCATAATTCCAAGTTCATGTTTATGTCTTTTAGTGATGAACTCAGATCGATCTACTTTACAGATGAAGTGGTCCTCTCGTGTATCACTTTACACTTCTCTACACTGAACTTTGTTTGCTCTTTTATTGCTCAGACACTTAGTCTTGTAAGGCATTTCTTCATTCCAGCAGGTGACTCTCATCTTTACCACTTTGATCAATATTTATCATTCCATGGAGCTTTCTTTAAAGTTAATTCAGAGTTTACCTATCTTGGCTGTCTGGCAGAGGACTGACATAGGAAAAGAGCACTCTCACAAGCCGTCATAGGCAAACCATTGCCTCTCACAAGCTGATTTATTTTATCCACCATTACATCTTTAGTTCAGACTTGATGTAAGGAAAGAAATGACAGGCACTCTAATGGAGTAGCAGCTGTAAGAATGCATCCTCCAAATTAACCAAAATGTTCCTAGCAAGGATGGATACCTTTGATGTGTAGTTAGATTACCTCAAACTTTGCAAACCTGGAAATGTGAGACAGACTCTTTTCTTTTCTCTAGGTAAGAAGGGAATAGCAATATACTTCTGAGGAGTATCTGTCTGTTAGTCTGTGATCCTTAAACCTGACAGGTTAGAAGGACTGAAATTTGTGTAAGAAATTGTGCTTCTATCACTCAGTTTAAATGTGCAATTTTGCCTAATAACTAAGATTAATGTTGAAAACACCAATGAATAAGCAGTAAGGTAGATAAGATGCTTGCTAAGTCTTGACTCAGCAGTTTTAGCTCGCAGAGATTTAGGTTCATATTTTCTTCTGTTTCAGTACTCCTGGCTTTACACCCTATATCACTTCCTTTCAGAATTTCAAGCATGGTTAGCACTCAAACAGAGAACAAAGCAAAGCAAAGTACTATGTTTAAAGTACTTGATTCTTCCTGTTTTTGCAGTAAAATAATATGAAGTGGAAAATATTCCAGTTCACACCGATAAACAGAGTTTGAAATGGAAGATCTATAATCTGTAAAGATTTTTTAAATTTAAATCGATACAGTCTAATCAATGCAACCAGGAAAGCTATGCATTGTTTTGGGTTTCAAATATACACATCTATTAGATTGCAACTAACATTATAAACAAGAACTTCTAAAAACAGCAAAAAAGGGCATTCAAATTTTCTTACAATATTGGGTTATAAAGTTAGTGACAGGAGAAGACACAAGTGTAATCCCAGACTGTACACTTTTCTTATAATGGAACCAAGTTGTAGCAAACAAACTACCTTAAAATACGTGCAGAAGCTGTAATGCATTACTGAGAAAAATATTAAAACATTATCTGAGAAAACAGACTTTTTATTGTTGTTTATATTGATGGGGTTTATTAGATTTGCTTGCTGCTCGTTATACTTTTTGACATGGAAAAGTCTATTTTCCTACAAAACATATAACATAGCCCCATAATAGTGTCAATTGTGTGCCATTACAGTACAATTTAGTGTTGTCAGTGAGTTTATTACAAACTATGCCTGTATGCAAATGGGTAGTTAATTTTTTTTGTTTGTTTTTGAGTTTGTTGGTGTTTTTTTTCAATTTCTTCCTGAAATTAAGTTCTCTGCCTATTTTGTAAAAATATATTTGACTTGCAAGCTCCCCCACAAGCACCTAAGGAATGAAGCAGAACTGGTCAAACAGGAAGCTAGTATGTCCACATCTTTCACGTGAAGAAAGGCCAGGAGTGTTTTTGCAAGAGATGGTCCGCCATATGACTGTGAGTAGATGTCATCATTTCCTGTTGGCTGTTTGTAGGGAAGCTGCTTCTGCAGTGCTTGGAAGTTCATCACTGGTACTCCTATGACTCCTATATCACAACTGTTAAAAACACCACATGCTTTGTCAGCAGCCACTATAGGGAAAAAAGCTTTGAGTGGTACCAAAAGTTGTCATTCAGGGCTGCTTTAGTACGTTGATTATCTTTTAAACTCCTGAAATTGAAGATATCTGAAACTTCTTGATAGTTTCGTTCAGAACTCCAGATGTCTGCCACTTCCTTTCACTATTATACGTGCCCATGATTTTTAACTGGTGCAAGACTGTATCAAAAAAGCCTCAAAATAAAGACTGTGAATGACAACAGTAATATACCAGCTTGTCTCAACTTTTTGGTCAGTAACAGCTTAAGGGGATGTCCTGGTTTTGTGTAGCAGGGGTGGCTACAGTGGCAGCTTCTGTGAGAGGCTCCTAGAAGTTTCCCCTTTGTCCAGTAGACTTGGCTGGGTCTACAGGGGACCCGCCACTGGCCAGGGCCAAGCTAATTGGCAACAGTGATAATGCCTCTGTGGTAACATATTTAAGAAGGAGAAAATAATTTAAAAAACAAGAAAACAAGTGAAGAAGTAGAAGCAGAGGCAGAGAGGGGGAGGTGTGAGCCTTGTGGGCCTTGCGGCCCTCATCCTCCGGCCTCCTGCTGGGCAGCCAACTGGGCCCAACTTGGCCCAGCCCGGCTGCAAGAAGTGGAGATGAGATGTGAAGAGATCATGAGAGGCGTCTGCCTGCCTGTTGTGAAGAATTGCTTGTGAGAGGAACAGCTACAGACGTCAAGGTCAGTGAAGAAGGAGGGGGAGGAGTAATGCAGCTCCTGGTGGAGATTCCCCTGCAGCCCGTGGTGCAGCCCATGGTGAAGCAGGTTGTCCCCCTGCAGCCCATGGAGGTCCATGGAGGAGCAGAGATCCACCTGCAACCATGGAGGACTCCACGCTGGGGCAGGCAGATGCCTGAAGGAGGCTATGACCTGTGGAGGGCCCACAGTGGGGCAGCTGGTCTGGAGGGACTGCACTTCATGGAAAAGGATCTCACACTGGAGCAGTTCATGAAGGACTGTAGCCTGTGGGAGGGACCCCACGCTGAAGCAGGGGAGGAATGTGAGGAGTTCTTCCCCGAGGAGGAAGGAGCAGCAGAAAACGACATGTGATGAACTGACTGCAACCCCCATTCCCTATTGTCCCTCTGTGCTGCTCGAGGAAAGGGGAAAGGAGGTAGAGGTAATCTGAAATGAAGTTAAGCCTAGGAAGAGGGAGGGGTGGAGGGAAGTTGGTTTTTTTTCCTCTTTCTCATTATTCTGCTTTGGTTTTATTAATAATAATAAATGAATAGTTTTCCTCAAGTCAAGTCTGTTTTGCCCATAACAGTAACTTGAATGATCTCTCCCTGTCCTTATCTCAAACCCTAAGCTTTTTGTTATATTATCTCTCCCCCATTCCCTTGGAGGGTGGGGTGTGCGAGCAAGATACTGCATACCTTGGTCCTGAGAGGAGCTAAACTATGACTATGGAGATAACAGGAAAGACAGAAATGCTTTTTCCTAAGAAATTAAGATTCATATTGAGTAGTTATTGGAAGAATTAGGCAGAGATTGCTGAGAGATAGTGAGAATTTAGCAGGAAATTTCAGATTCAGAATAAAGGAAAGCAAGGGATAATGTAAGCAGGCCATGAATATCAGGCACAATACCAGCTAATGCAGAGTCATGTCTAGGAAGAAATGAGAAACTGGAGTCAAAAAGGATGAGAGGGAGGTGGACTTGATCAGGGAAGATGCCAGTATCTCCTTACAGAAAGATCCTTATATAGACTAAGCTTATATAGACTTCACTAAAGCAGTCTTTCTTCTCCAATACTAGGTAAAGAATGGAGCTGTTCCCTGGGGGAGAGGTAATGTGATGGACATGAATTTCAGTGCCTTTCTTTTCAGCATCAAAATTCTTTTTTCTTTCAGTCTATAGAGAGTTGCCTCTTGTTCGCTGAAGCTTTTGTTATGAGCAAGTTTGTAAAATTAGAAGAAAATAAGAACCTTCACAGTCTTTATTTTTTTGCAAGAGAGCTGACAATCACATGAAAAAGTGAATGGAAAACTCTGAAGAAGAGTTTTGCTCTTGCAAAGACTTTAGTTGTGAAAATTAATAATTGTTCACATAAATGTCTAAGAACTGAATCATTTCAGATAAGGCATAGACATTTGAAGTGTCTCCAATTCTGTAAAAGGTGAATTAGACACTGACATTTGAGAAGCCAAGTGAATTGAGATTAAATGTAGTTGAGATTAAATGAAATTTCCTATACTGAGAAAAGCAGTTACCCTAACTGCAGATGACTACTTTAGTCAAATGACTAGCAAATTATGTTAAAGTGTAGGACAGGAATACATATTGTGGAATATCAAAACCCCTTAAAATGTTTCACAATAGTATATGCATTCAGCTTGTTCGCATCTCTACATAAGAACTTTTCTTAGTATAATGTTTAATTAAAATAATATTACTCAATCCTACTAGGCTTGGTCTGTCAAGCAGTCTATAAAATTAAGCCGTGAGTAAGGAGTCATACCATTGTGTATTACTACAGTCTCTAAAGTGCTTCAGAAGAAAATAGCCTATAGCAATATTTTTTTTTATTGTCATAATGTATAGAGAAAAAAATAATGACTTGACATTATAATTCTTTATAGAACCTAAGGAGAACAGGACTAAAATAGAAAAATAAATAAAATTAAACACCTTTCAGTCCTTAACTTCAATCTAGGAATGTCAGCATATTGTTAGATTCAAAATAAAAAAAAAAACAACCACAGGTAGAGGGAGTAAAGTACAACTGGTTAGATTTTTTTTTTTTTTCTAAAAGCACTAATTCCATAATAGAATTACAATGAAATTACATTAAACCCTTTTAAAATGTTATACTTTGATTTTCCCTTCTAAAAGCATTACCTTTCAGTTCTAGTCAATTTTTTTGTTGTTGGGTTTGTTTGTTTGTTTTCCATTTGGATTTGGAACTGCCTAGACATCCCTCTTGGTTAATATATTACCACAGCAAGCCTAGCCTTGGAAGGGAGGTAAGCTTAATATTTCAGAAGTGCCTTCAGATCCTACCCCTCAATGTCAACTATTTCAGCATCATCTATTGTTTCTCATTCCCTTTTATGTTTCTTCTTTTTAATGTTTTCTTTTTTCCTTGTATGTTTTCCTTCTCTCATCTCCTACTGTTTGTATTATCTCTAGTTCAACAGGTTCCCAGCTGTAGTTTCCTTTGTTTCCTCTGTTTGACTGGTAGCTCTTTTCAATCCATCTCAGCATCTCTGGGTTGCTTTTTTGTATTTGCTGTCCTTCTAATCAATAACTTTCTCATTCAAAACTAAAATGTTCTCAGAAATGTCTTGAAGACCTCTTTTTTCTATTGTGACCAAACAGCTAAGTATTCTTCCACCTTTTCTGAAGATCTATAGTCCTGCTACCTATCATTCCAGTGATGATTTAATAGACTCAGAATGACAGAGAAAACAAAGACAGGAAGATTATAGCCAGTTGAAGAAAGACTTAAAGCAAACATAGTAAAATTTTATTTGGTTAGTCTGATACAGGACATGACATTTTAGAACTTGAAGACTCCAAGTTTCTTTAAACTCAGAATTATCCTACTTCTACATTTCTATTCTTTTCACTTCATTTCAAATAAAGTAAGGTTGAGCAACTAAATATTTAAATGTGATTTAATATGAATGTCAGCAGATTACTGAGATAGGAAACAAAGGCCTCATACAGAGACTATCTTAACTCCAGCCTATTTAGGAGTTAAACATAAGATGTTGTTATAGAAAGAATCCTGTAAAATTATACAGAAATATGTCTACCCAATATAAAATATTCTTAAGATTAAAAAAAAAAAAGTTAAAGTTTTCTGTAATTTTCTACTCTGTATTGTTATGCTTTAATTCTACAGAACATTTCAAACTTCATTTAATAACTTATTGGCTCTATCACTTCTAAAATCTTTAAAGTTTTCTCAGGATGTTTTAACTTTAATATTTCAAATGATCTGATCTGTCTGGAGAAAAGCAGTAGCCTGTAAGGTAACCAGACCTAATGCTTTTGAGAATGGATAGATAATTTCAACACATTAAGTTTCACTTTCATACTACCTGGAAACTGAGTATATAGCATGCTAGAAATGTTTTCAGGTAGTTGGACTCTAGTAGTTTCTACTAGCTCTGTGGAGGAGGCATTTTATTGCAGCTGAGGCACCAGTATGGGAAAAGTCCACAGAGCAAGAGACAAGTTGCCAGCCTTACATAATAAAAATCATATACTGCCATTGCTTTCTGTGTAACATACAAGATCAAATGGAAATCTTAGTGGTTGCACACTAGATCAAGTCTTCCAATAGATGAATGAGTTACACTACTGTTTCTTGCAGTTGATGTCCACTTTTTTTAAGGTTACATTTCAGTCATGTTATTCCTGCAATCTCAGCAAAACATTGTCAATCAAGCATAAATAAGACTAAATAAAATGAAGAAATGGAGACAAACACCATCTACAAACTGCAGATATGTATCCCAGTATGTATTGTTTTGCTTTCTTCTGCAATATTCTTGCACATGTACTGGATAGTTGAAGTAACAAAAATATATCTGGTGGGAAATTTCCTGCCTTTTTGTTGTTGCTTTTAAGGAAACATACAATTTAGCCAGAACTTTAATTATTAATGAGATAATTATATTTGGCAATTTTCTTTCTCTACAGCTGAATCATCTAGAATTGAAATATTACTGTTTAATAAACAGAAGTGTTTCCATTCAAGCTAGTTTAATACCAAATCTAAACTGTTCTGGAGCTTATGATATAATGTGGTGTGGGTCATCTTCCTCTTCCACTTTTGTATTCAGCTGTGTAGCAAATAAGACAGGATCCATAGGCTCAGAAAATAAAATGAAAGTATAAGACACCATAACTAAAACTCCAGTGAAACACTGGCAGTTCAGACAGATAGACCTCTTATATAATCTCAAACTTGACGTTTTACCTTGTTTGTCAACATTTCTCAAAATCCATTCAATTCCACAATACATGAGTCTAGTCTTTCTTTTTTTTTTTTTTTCCTCTGATGCATGATGAAAACAAACACTAAAAACATAGATTTGTGATGGCGTTACCATTCCAATTTTCAGATCAGTGTAAGTGTAGATCTCTCTCTGGTCAGCTCTTCTCATGTATCTTTTCAGAATTAAAGGAATAGAGCATCATTTTATCTATTCCTGGCATATTTTACAAAACTGTATCAGTAATGCTTCATGGCTAATTATATCAAAGGCAGTTGCAAGACCTAAACAAATCAGTTTGAGGACTTAACTCACTGCCATTGCCAAGAGGAGATAAGCAAGCAATAAACTATTGCAGTTCTGTTATATGTGCTGATTAAGGTTAAGGATTCTAGGTACCAGCAGAGACTAAGATAATTATATCTATGCCCAGAGATTATTTCTTTCTATACAGCCCCCCTAGAGAGGCTTAGGATCTTGATTTACTAACAGAAGGCTTCAAAAAGACTGCCTGTTTCTCTTGGAACCCAAGAAAAACTTGAGGCATATTTCCAGGGTCTGAACCATAAACTGAGCAAATTAAAACTGGTGAAAACACCAGCAGAGCACATTCTGCATTCGTCTTCACCAGATTTAGCCTTGGTCAAGTAGCAAGGGGAATGTGCTCTCAATAATTTGATTCAAGATCTGCTGAAATTCTTTACTGCAACCCTATATAAAAAATGCAGAAATTCCCTACACTAGTAATAGCCAATTGATTGGAAATTTCTGTATATTAATGTTGAACTCAGTTTTCTTATGCAGGAAAAAGATGTGGTTTAATATTTCAAATATCAGTGGGGACAGCTATTACATCTTATTCCATCCCATTACTACCTGATAGGTGAATCTGCTTTTGTACTATATCATGAAGCATGTTTAATCACTAAAATAGACAAAAATGGTCATCACAGTTTTTTTCATGGCTAAAGGATGTTTTCTGTACTTTGAATATCCATGATCTCTCAATAGACAAATTCTGCTTGACCACATACAGGTTTTAATCCACAGAATATTCCCAGTGTTCTCATTGTCACCTTGAAATCCTGCAGTGTGTCTTAAAACTTGCCAATACAGAAGCAATGGAGTAGCATAAATATTCAGTCTACATAATTCTGTGGCCGCTAACTTAAGGCATAGACATCAAAGGATACAACATGCTCATCATACTAATTATTTTTGTTTTCCAAGTCCATTCTGAGATTTACATTTTTTAAGAACTCTTGCTAGATCCACTTTTAGCCTTGATTGTCAACAGTTACTTCCACTCCTCTATTTTTGGGCAAAACAGTATTTGTCAGTGTTTATTCCCATACCAAATATCATTAACTGAATTATTCTGATAGCTTGACATTCCTGATTCTCTTTGTTTCCTAGGGAACAACAATTTTAATTACACTGCTTAGAATGGAAAGGCAAACTTGTTCAAACTCTTTAAATATATCTTCAAAATGTTTCTGTTTAGAGCATTTCTCAAAATGGTCACTTTCATATTTTAACTAGATTACTTCTATCACATAAACCTGCTTCAAAATTGTTAACGATATTAGTAACACATGATGTTTATTGGCTATATATGACAAATAATCAGAGCCTTGCCTTTAATATTCTCCTGTCTGTGAGTTGACTGTGAATATTGCAAGATCCTGTCCTGCATTTCACCCACTGTTTTTCCCTAAGGAAAGAAGGTTTTAACCATATAATTATTCATTTTCCATGGTATTCTTGAAAAGTTCATGTGTTAAGGGAATATGTCAAATTTGCTCCACATACGCATTATTTATAATGCTTCTTTGGACACAAGGGGAAACGTAAAGGAATGGAAGGATTGCACTAAGGAAGTCTGTCTACAGAATCTTCATCTAATTCTGCATCTTGAAGGTTTTCTGTGTGCCACAGTGGTGAGGCAGACAAGTCTTTGTGGATCTGTGACTATATGTATCTCTGGAAGACACACACGTGCTTAAACAGAGAATGCACTGTGTAGAGTTTACATAGCTATGTCTCTTCAAGACACAGATGTGTTTCCTTACCAGCTAGACTACTTCAGCGTAAGCTCAAACTATGTGAATAACCTATCTCCAAAGTAGCTTTATGTGTTAATAATCTAAAGTAAAAAAGTTATACCAGGATTGTCTAGATGAAATTTGCCTGAATAAGTGGCAATATCACTGGAGAACTGAGGAGCCTGAAGCTCAGAGAACAGTAAATCAGGACTTCAAGTTATTTCCCTCTGGATGATGACAAAGTAGGGTTTGAAAACAAGATGCAATGGTGAGAATATCCCTACGTTTGAAAAAATGTGTGTACACTATAAAATGAAATGGATTTCTATTTGTAGTTATCTGAGAAAAAAAAAAGAACTTAATAAAACTTTTAGATATAAAATATATTACATTTCTTTTATTATTTTCTTGTGCTTCTTACATAACCTGGAGAACTGAAGTAACTGTCATAAAAAATATCATGGGAAAAGTTAAAAATACGTAAAATAAGGGATTAAATAGATGAGCTGTAAAAAACCATTCCAACACTGTTTTCTTTAAACTTGTCTGGGTTTCTGCTTCCAAATCTTCTAAAAATACATGAGGTCTTTATTTTTTAAACTCCTCATATTGCATTGCACCATGAAGTATTCTTTTTGATTCTGACCTGTGAAGACTCATTTATATACTCACATTGTTACTTGTAGGTAAAGTACTACAGTATGGCTGGCAGCTATTTCTGGAAAATAACCATGAACAAACATATTTATGACTGGTCAGCAGAAAAAAATAAAATTGAGTGATAATTTGTTAGGATGGAAAATTCAAGTGAATGTTCACAAACACTGATGTGTGGCATTTATCCAAGCTTTTATTTTAAAATGATGCTCTTTGCCTGCTTGTGAATGTTAGTATTCACATATCTTCCTAAGCTGTCACAACATTTATCTTCTTAACAAATAAAAAAGGCTAGCAAAAATTAGATATCAAATATTCTAGCCTCTGATCCTAGCACCTAAAAAATAATTTCAATCAGCATAATCTATATTTCATGAAAACCCATGTTATATAACCACAGTCTTAACCCACAATAACAAGACTTTAAGCCGTTCTTGCATTAACGTATAGCAAAGCACTAATTTTCTTTTACTGAGAAAAAGCTAGGATTTTAGCTGATGGTGAAGGGAACTCTAAAAAAATCTGCTTCCAGAATGCTGTTTGCATCATGGCTGACATAACTGCTCATGCTTTTACAAAGCAGGTGAGTAAATATTTCATTGCCAATGTAGTCCATGCTGCATGAAAAACAGAGGAGAGAGTGGAAAAATTTTTTTGCAAAATGGAAGAGAAGAAAAATAGTGAGGAATAAAATGTTGTATTCCTTTTTCACTAAAAGATTACAAAAAACACAGAATTAAAAGCAGAAGTGAGAGAAAGCTTTCAGTGTTGACACTGTGGCTTGACTAAGAACAATCAATTCTATAAGCAAATATTTCTTATTGTATCTTAATCTTGCAGCAAAGTTATAGACACATGTATAAACCATATTTTTAACTGAAAGTGATAACTATGTACATATGTGCATATGATTTACAGAGAGTGAATAATTCAAAATTAATGTCTTGCATTACTTTATGAAAAAAAATTACTGATCTATGAGCTCGGGATGACTGACCCTGAAGTGACAGCAATCTGGAATCATACACCTGCGTCATCAACTGCTGATCACCATGACATTATTTCTGAGCTATCTTTAGTGCTATGTTATGGGAACATTTTAAATATCAGAGTCTAAAGGAGATTGCCATGCTCCTTTGGTTCCTTTTCCTCTGTACAATCAGAGAGCTTTCCCTTCAGATTTTCGTAATCTACCACAGGCAATGAGAAAGTAATTCCTGCAGCACTGTACATTCATGCTTTCCTTGTGATAGCTAGACAGGTAAGACTGAAGAAATGAACTCTGTCCTTGAATTCTATGCTACATCTACTCAAGAATAAGTTCAGATAGAGGATATATTAATACGGGATTATGGAATTTTGCACCTGTCCCCAGCTGTGGAATTTCTGTAACAATAATAGGCATCTACCAAAAGCTGTTTGAGAAAGAGAAGACCCAAGATCTAGTAAAAAGAGGCCTCCCTACAGGTGATAATTTTGTTTTTGTGGGTGCTCTGTGATTTTCTATATTATTTTGAGGATTTTCCATTTTCTGACTAATGCAATTATTAAAGTGCAGTGTTGCTAAGGCAACCTCCTAGAACATTCCTTCCCTCAGGTCCACAGAAAATCTCAAGGAGCAAAGGAAGCAGTTAATTCCTATCTAGCATGCACTCAAAGTTTCATTTTTTTTTCTAGAATCTAATTTATTTTCTCATATCTTCAGCTCATTTACTTACAATGAAAAATAAGAAAAAAAAATCCTCCTTAGCATTCAGGAATATGTCTCACATACTATCATGTCCCTGAATGTTCCCTATTGTAAAAATCTTACATCTCCTCTGACCTTGTCTTTTTTTTTTGTTACATAAATTATTCCATTTTGATGTGTCCTATAGGTCAGACACTGAATAAAACCATTCCAGAGACTTAAAAAATGCCAAGGAATTTCACTTTTTTCCTGATTTCTATTCAGATACAGGATATTGCAGAAGTTAATTAAGTATAAAATTCCCAAATAAAGTGTGCACTTTGGAATGAATTAAGTCTCTGCTAAAGCTAGAATACTCTAGGGGTTTTCAAATCAAAGAAGGAAAATTACCCTGGAATGGGTATTCCCTGTTTGGATATGAAACAATAATTAGAATTATCAGCAAACCAGCAGAAAGGAGACTACCCAAGTTAAGTAATCTCATATGGTTTCATATATATATGCCTGTCAAAAAGATACCTTTCCTTTTTTATCACACATAATTCTTTTGTTTAATCAATCCAAGCAACGTAACTCATTCAATATGCAATGTTTTCAGATTACCTATTTTAAATAAAGCACATTGGAAAAGAGATTTTTCTTGAATTATCAAGAGACTGCAATACATAGAACTTCATTTTAGTGACTTTGCAGATGTCTTTTTTATCCATCTCTCTTCTACTTATCCTCCTTTATCTGGTGCTCAGGAGAAGAGAAAATATCAGTTTAGGAAAATAAAAAAATCAAGTTTTATTTTCACATTACTTTTAACATGCCCATTAAATTCTACAGTACACTAAATGCATTGAGAGTTTGAAAATAACACCTTGTAGCCTCAGTGAACTCCTACACAAAGCAGTATAGCCACTGGAGATTTACTGGTTGCAATTAGTTTTGCTGTCTGTTTTTATGTCCATTTTCTCATCTGACACTTCTCAATCATCCCTAGTATCTTTAATATCATACTTTTTTTTAGGGCAGGCTCGTAAATGGCGCATACCTTTACCAGGTTTATTAACAGATCTTTCCTAGACAAATACATGCTTTCCCCACTGCCCCAATTAAGCAATTTCTCATCTATATTTTTTATGCCTCTACTGTAAAAAAAATATTAACAAGCATGTTGGAAATCAAGTATGCTAATTTGCAAAAATTCTACAAAATACCAATTGCTTGGATGCTATTGTACACAGCACCCCATTTGTAATGAGAGAAAGCACTACTATTTCTAAACTCACAACCTTCTATTTTATCAGTCTTGTATTCTATTCTACACTTCTAAATCTCTGTTATCATCATATTTTGATAAGAATGCAAATTATTTAGCTTTGCTGCTATCACTGATTCAACTCAGGTAGAAGACATAAAGAGTAAATTACAAAGTTATTTGTCACATGACAGTTGTCCTGGTTTTATTTAGTGAGGGAGTTGCTATGGTGGTAGTTTCTGTAAGAAGCTTCTAGAAGTAGTTTCCTCTTTGTCTAGTGGATTTGGCCGGGCCTAGTACAGACCCACTGCTGGCCAGGGCACAAACCAGCACAACAATATAAATAAAGTAATAAAAGGATACAACAGGTATCCTCTTTCTTCATACTGTTCTTTTTTCTATCAGTTGAATTTTCATCCTGTGACTTTGCGGGTATTTCCCCCACCTCTTCTCTCTCATTTTTGAAAGGAAAAAGCCAATGAGAAAGAGAGAATAAAATTTTTATTTATGCATATTTACAGTTATATTTGTGGCAAAATGTAAATGTAAATGATAAACTCAGAAATTAGATGGAATTGACCATGGGAAGGAAGGACATAGTGAATTAAATAGAGGAAGGATAGGTTGTTCTTCTCTACATTGAGAAGCACATAACAGATATATAACAAACACCCTTTTAATCCATGCAGGAGTTTCATCACATTACTTAGGGTTTTTTTTTTTACCTTTACAATCCATTTCATCCTCCTATTTTTTTTTTTTTTTGTCAAGAACATGATTTGGAATATGTGACATCCAAATAACAGTCAAAAGTAGTTGATGTCACTAATGACATTAAGCATGTATGAGCAACACAACCAAGAAGAAGCTGAACACAATAAAAAAGTCAAATATGAATTACCTTGAAAAAGTTATGATGAAAACTGCAGAAATTAGAGTAATCTAGCAGGTAGAGTAGGGTCCATGTTCAAAAAGAAATTTATAAACATTTTTTTTAGAAATACAAAACAACATTCCTCAACACTTGTAACCAACTATACCTTCATCGTCACCGCACCTGAAAGTCTTCTGTCTTATAAAATCCTGATTTTTTGTAAAGCTAAGGTATGATACCTGGAAATTAAAATTTAAGTTTTGTTCTTCAGATTTTATCTCTCCATAAAAAGTATACAACATAGCAATCACTTTAGGTTGCTTCATTAACTTTTGTTAATGAATATGGCACTTGGATATCTCATATGAAAGTCCTGAAAACAGATGCAAAGTAAATTATCACTATATGGTGTAGCCCGTGGAAGGCCTGTGCTGGGGCAGCCATTCCAAAAGGACTGCACCCCATGGAAGAAATGCCACATGCCATAGCAGTTCACATAGGACTGTAGCCCGTGGGAGGGACTCCATGCTGGAGCAGGGGAGGAATGTGAGGAGTTCTTCCGCTGAGGAGGAAGGAGCAGCATAAAGTGACAAGTGATGAACTGACTGTAACCCCCATTCCCTCTTTCCTCCTGTGCTCCTCAAGGCGGGAAGGAGGTAGAGATAATGTTAAGCCTGGGAAGAGGGAGGGGTGGGGGGAGCTTATCTTATTCTCTTTCTCATTATCCTGCTTTGGTTTTAGTAATAAACAAATAGTTTTCCCCAAGTTGAGCCTGTTTTGCCCATAACAGTAACTTTAAGGATCTCTCCCTATCTTTATCTCAAACCTCGAGCCTGTTTTCTTATATTACCTCCCTCTATTCTCTTGGAGGGTGGGGGGAGTGAGCGAGACACTGTGTAATCTGGTCCTGATTGGAGCTAAACTATGACAATAAGTTTAATGAAGTTGTATATCTTTTAGAACAAATGTCAGAGAAAGCCAAATTATCTCAAGGATCATGGAAGTACAGGGAATGTTGAAAATCAGAAAAATTGAAATAGTGCTTTATGTATACTGTAAATGTGTGTTATTAATAAAAAGGAAGGATTTAAAATCAAAATTTTCCTGATATTATATATGTGAACATTGATCCTTATTTGGCAAAGTTAGTTTACATTTGGTTTTGGTCTTTTTTACCTATAAATTTCATTTTTACCAGACTCATTAAATAGCTTCCATTTAGTTGCATGCAAGATAAAGCCAACAGATTACGGTTACTGACTGAAAGCAAGTGACATAAGGTGCAGAATGAGAAAAACCTTGAATTAAAAAAAAAAAACAAACAACAAAAAGCTTGACTGGACCAAATGATCTATTGTTGATTATCTTGTTTAAAGTTCAAGAGATCAGGCTGTTTCTTTCTGGGTCCCAGCTCAGTCAAAATCATTACCCTGACTCAGGTGATGCATGGAGCTTTATCTTCAACAAAGTTTCCTTCCAGGAGAAAGAAGTCCCTCCAGGGA
Source organism: Ardeotis arabs (assembly GCA_011801015.1). Lineage (NCBI taxonomy): Eukaryota > Metazoa > Chordata > Aves > Otidiformes > Otididae > Ardeotis > Ardeotis arabs. The sequence continues at coordinate 19,280 of JAAGAY010140393.1, read as the reverse complement.
GATTCAGGTTCTAAATCACTGCAAAAATTGAAATTCTTAATCTGTTGATATGATGAAGATGGGAGATGTCAATTTTTAAACAGTTGTGATTACATTTTGATGAATCTTACTGGGTAGCTATTAATTCTCACTGTAGATATGTGGCAATCATGCCTCTTATTAGGTCCTTCTGCTCTTCTATACAACTTTCACAGGAAGTACAGTTGTATTAAATCTCCTCAGACAGACGTGTCCTCGCATATCTTCGTTGTCCCTGGAGAATCTTCATTTCAGCAACAACTGGGAAAGGATTAAGAATTTCAGCTACCTCTAAAGATCCAAATGTTTCCTCCTTCCTTGCTTTAAGATATTGAAGCTCTTCCTGGAGTTTCCATCTGCTTCAATCTCTGACAGTAAAATGAAGCACATCAATCTTTTTAATTTTGTTCTCCATACATTTGCTTATGAAAATGTGGAAATTAGATTTCTGGGTTGTTGAGGATTGCTTTTACCAATTTCTATGGCAGAGGGCACAAGTCTTCATTCAAATATATTTAGCTGTTATGTGGATTCCTAATATCTGCATGTTAGAGCATGTAATCTAGCAGGAAAATTGTTACTGTTGTCATATGAGCCAGCAACATTGCTGCCAAGTGATCTTTTAGGTCTTTTTAGAAGGTGAAATGGAAGTTCACTTATGCATAAAGACATCCTCCTTTTATAAAGAGAAAATAAATGCATAAAACAAAGTCAAGACAGTAAGCTTCATATAGGCTATAAAATAATACTATTTTTTAAATCACTAAGTACAACAGATAACTTTTCCTCAGAATTCCTGAGGCACTTGTGCACATCCAACTGGTAAAATAATGTTATCTGTACACATTAAACGATTAAAATTAAAAGTTGTGGGGTAACACAAAGTAATGTACATACTTGACTGTGAGGGGAGGAGCTCTCTTCTTCCCAATTTTTCATTTATAGCACAGCTATAATTCACTGTGCCATTACATTTTATTTTTTTTATAATACCTTTCTATTTTTTTATACAGGTAGTCCTTCAATCATTAAGTACCAGTAAGCATTACCTAAGCAAATATTATTTTTCCTTATTTTGAGAGTCAAGGACAGAAAAACGGTGTATTACCATATAAATATATTAAAGCAGCATTGGAAAGTATTCTGAACTCCTACAATTTCTTTGAGTAATTACATGCACAATCTCATAAGACTTCACTGTAAATCACAAACTGAGAATACTTAACTTTAGTTTGTATTCCTGCCAGAGGTAGGAGCATGACACTTATCCTGCTGAATCTAGTAAACATCTAATCAGAATTCATTGTTGGAACACAAAGATGAATCTGCAGGAATCAGGTCAAAAACATCTCCCACAGACTGGATTGATCAGTGGCACAGAGCTAAACTAGAAGACAGAATCACTTTGGTTCCTGCTGAACAGGATCTGTAGCATATTAGTCAGAAAAAAAGCAGTGAAGAACCACAAAACAGCTGAGGTTGAAAGGGACCTCTAGAGATCATCTAGTCCAACTCCACTGTGCAAAGCATGGTCAGCCAGAGCAGATCACCCAGGATTGTATCCATTCAGGTTTTGAATGCCTCCACAGACAGACTCCACAATCTCTCTGGGCAACCTGTGCCAGTATTCAACCACTACCCCAGTAAAAACATATTTTCTTGTGTTCAGATAGAACTTCCTGTATTCTAATTCATACCTGTTGCTTCTTGCCCTGTCATTGGGCACTGCACCTTCATTCACTCTCATCAACTATTTGTACACATTGATGAGTTCCCCGCTGAGCCTTCTATTCTCCAGCCTAATTGGTCCCAGCTTTCTCAGTCTTTCCTCATATAAGAGATGCTCCAGATCCTCAGCCATCTTAGTGGTCCTTCACTGGACTCCCTTTGGTAGCTCTGTGTTTCTACTGTATTGGGGCACCCTGAAGTGGACACAGTACTCTAGATGTGGTGGCTGCACTCCTCCTAATGCAGTCCAGGATGCTGTTGGCCTTTTTTTGCTGTGAGGGTGCTGCTCACGGTCAGCTTGTTGTCCACCGGGACCCCAAGTCCTTTTCTGCAAAGCTGCTTTCCAGTCAATTGGTCCCCATTGTGCAGAGGTCCCTGAGGTTATTTGTTCTGAGAGGCAGGACTTTGCCTTTCCCTTTATTGAACTTCATGAGGTTCCTGTTTGCCTCCCTCTCCAGTCTGTCAAGATACCTCTTGATGGCGGAACAACCCTCTGCTGTATCAGCCACTCCTCTGACTTTTGTATTGCTTCAATGCACTGAAGAAACGTCCCAGATTGCTTGTGTCCTTCTGCATTGTCCTTCCAGCAGATATCAGAATGGTTGAAGTCACCCATGAGCACCAGGGGCTGTGACCATGAGACCTCTTTCAGTTATTTGAAGAAGGCCTCATCTACATTTTTGTAATAAGAAGATCTATAGAAGATATCTACTACAATGGCAACCATGTTGGCACGCCTGCTAATCATGACCCATAAGGTCTCCATTGGTTCCTGACCCATCCCAAGGTAGAGCTCCATGCATTCTAGCTGTCCTCACTATAAAAGGTAATGCCCCCTCTTTATCCCTCCTGCCTGTAATTCCTGAAAGGCCCATATACCTCCATAGCAGTATTCTAGGCATATGGGCCATCCTACCACATAACTGTCATCCCACTGAGGTCATAGCCCTGTAACTGCATATTTCTGAGTCCTCTTGTTTGTTCCCCAGGCTGCATGCATTAGGGTAGACGCACTTTGGAAGGATATCCAAGCACGTCAACTCCCTTATACAGGCTTTAGGGCTTTCCTTATAATGCTCTTCTGCGAACATTTCCTTCTTTACATGTCAGCACTCAAAGGGATTAAATTTCCATTCTTGTTTTGTTGGTTGCCATGTCCCTTCTGTTTGCATCAGCCCAGAACTTTGGTTTGCCTACACTGTACCCAGCTTCCTTCCTCGTTTTATTCTCTTCATTTCTAGTTTAAAGCTCTCCATAGCAGGTTAGCCAGCCTGTTGACAAAGATACTTTTGCATCACTTAGTCAAATGGATTTTATCTCTTCCAAGCAGTTGATGGCCCTCAAAGAGATTCCCATGACCACAGAAACTGAAACTCTGCTGCCAACACCAGCCACGTAATCAATTGTTAATCTGCAGGATTCACTGAGTCTTACTTAGGCCCTTCCTGATCATAACCGACAATACCACCACGTGGGCACCCCATGCCCTTAACTATGGCCCCCTAATATTTCCCAGATCACCTCAGTAGTATCATCAGTGTCTACATGGAAGGGCAGCTGGCGGTAGAAGTCATAGGGCCAGACACAACATCCCAAATGTAAGCCTCTGCAAGCAGCAAACCACCTGACAAGTCAGGTCAGCGGATGCAAGCCTTCATAAACCACATCAGGGAGTTACCTACCACTGTCACTCACTGCTTCTTCCTAAGTAGATCAGGCTTAGCCACCAAAGATGCTCCGTTTAACAGTACTCCTCACTGTCAAGGGCAGTGAACCTGTCAGCTAGAAGGGCAGTGAAGTTATTCCATAATTACAAATTATGAGGTGGGGAAGGAGCCTTCCTCCCACCATACCTAATGATGTATAGGTTAGGCAGAGAAAGCTTGCAAGCCCTTTCCTCACATCCTGCTGCAGAAACTGTTACAGCTGTGGATTGTGTGCTGGACCTGACTCTTATATAGGCCTCTCCCTAGCACCCTAGTGCCTAGGGCCCCCCTAGGGATAAAAGGAAGGACTTGACCCTCCCTAATTAGGGTTAAACTAGAGTAAAGGCTGCAGGTGCCATTTGATTAAGAACAGCTGACAGTTTGTCAGAACCTGCTAGAACAAGCCTTACCTTATCCCTAGCCTTACCTAGCAGCAGCAGTGTGAGACTGAATTGTGGGACTTTCATCTCAAAGCTTACTTGCCTATGAAAGACTGAACTGTAGAGCATTTGTCTTAAAGGATTTCTTGGCCAAGTGAGAAACTCTGGATAAGATGTTGGATAAGATAAGGACAATTGCATGTAACAATAGCATGTAACAGTTGTGTGAAGAGCAGGGCCAGACTCATGAAGTATGTGTGAATATACAGAAGTGCAGAGACCTGCGGGTGGTCAGAAGCCACAGTCCTTGAGTGGGGATAAAAGGACTGCTGGGACAAACCCTGGCGCGATTGCCCACTGAGAGGTTTGGACCTCTGGGATGCTGATGTGACTACCAAAGCACCAAGAGGTTTGGGCCCCTGGGACACTGACACGATCTGGACCCCCAGGATGCTGGCACGATCACCCATCACCAAAGCACCGAGAAATTTGGACCCCCGGGATGTCACAGATCCATGGTGGTGACTATTCTTGCAACTATATCCCAATTGCTTGCTTGATTTACTTCCTGTTATTCTATTCTAACCTGTTGCTACTATTTTCTACTTTTGATAATAAAAGCTGTTTCAGATATGCAGCATTTGATCTCTTTTGTGCCTCAGTCTCGCTTGAGGTGATCAAACATGCAGTGAGAGGTTGGCCTACCTGCCTCTAGCCTCCCAGACTTATCTGAGGTCGGCTAGAACACAAGGGGGCCTTCCTCTCACCTGAAATCGGATCGTAACAAGCAGGCAACCTCACTTTGCTCTGAGGGTTCCCAGAAGTTCCCAGATCTCTGACAAAGTGCCCAGAAACCCAAGAATATGTCAAGGAAGCAAAGCCCAGAAACTGCTTTGCAAGCTACTGTGTCTGTTGGCTGCCTCTGTTTGTTGTACTCTGGGAGCTATGCTCTGGTCTTGATGGTTATGTAGACCCATACAGAGGGACAAAACAAGCATATGCAGCAACATAGTCAGATTCCCTGCCTGTTTAACTGAAAACTCAGGTCAAGTTTTCTCAATAGGGTCCATGCAAATGGAGGCCAAATTTCAAGTCAACTTGTAATGAATTCTGAGTGGATCATGCATGGCTTATGCATTTACCATAGAAATCAGGACAATGGGATTAGACTTTTGAGACATTTCAGTTTTTCCAGTAGCCTCCATAGGCTTTGGACTGAGTCCCAAAAACTCTGAGTTTCACCAGCTATACTACTAGAATTGCAAAATTCAAACACATTCAGACTTTTGTTCCATTGATTTTAGATATATTTGAGATATTTATAGATGTGGTGCAGCTGAATAGCTCCAGATCAAATACCTGCAGGTTAAATGTTCAGATGTATGATTTAGATTCAGATTGAAGTAGATCGTAAATTTCATTACTAGAAGATGCTGCAGAACTGGAGGTCCTGTTACTGTGATGAGATATAAAGCTAACGGCATACATTAAGTGGTAAAGGACCAGTGGTCATGCTTGAATGAGAAATAATTCAAAGCATATATAATATTAGTGGCTTTGTGTGGCTCCAAAAGTCACTCTATCCACAGAGATGCAATTTATACAGTACTTCCCAAAAAACTTTGAGTTGCACTGAATGGTATAAACACCTTTATATGCCAACATAATAGAAGCCTTCACAGAGAGTATTTGTTTTTGAATTATCAGGACCTTTAAATGCTCTCTGAATGCCAGTCTCTGTGAGACAGTGAAAATGTAGATGTGTCACTCATTAGCTATTTTCCTATTTCAAAAATGATATGTTTTGTTACCCAACCTGTTCAGTTCCTGTACAGTTTTGCTTTGGTGTGTCTACTTTTTAGGTTAAGTACGTTTCCTCCTATAGCATTGATGCGTTCTGGATGACTTGTGTTTTCTCAGTTAATAATGTTTTCTCTCCTGTTTGGACAACCAAGGCAGGAAAGACCTTTTTCATCAATGTAAAGTCAGCCATCAACTGAAGCATCATCACACATATTTTGATATCAAAAAAAGACTTGAGACTGTGTGGCTCAGGAAGAGGGAGGATTCAGGGAGGACTGCCACCATATTTTACCCCTTAAAGCTACTCAGTAAAAATAATGTCTCCTTTGCACTTGCAAAGAAAGTAAAGAAATCCACAGACAATTGTTTCAAGCTTGAGTCTGTATGTGTCTGTAGAACTGCCCTATTTTTCTTGTAAGTTTACACGGTAAGTTGCCACTATAACAATATTTATTTGTTAAGGTTTCTGTGGTCCACTGCTTCTGAATAGCTTATATTTTCTTATTACATTGATGATTCAGTACAAAATTATATTGACTGACATTCATGTCAAAAGTATGTACAAGTTCATCAGGTAGGAATTTAAGGTTCACAACAATGAAAACAGGTTTTGGATAGTAGTGATGATCTATTAAGTTCCCTTTAAGTTGCTATCATTGGGTACTGGGGAAGATATTGGTAGAACTAACATTCAGTCTGATAATAACTTAGTTTAGAGTATACATTAGTTATTGCTCTGATGACCATACACAATTTGAAACAAAGGACAACTGAATCAACGGAAACTCAACTACAAAGAAACGTGAGAAGCTATCTATCTAATTCATTTGCTACCTTAAGGGATTTGTTATTCTGGCAGCAGTTTGTTTAACCTATTCTTAAAAACCTTTGAACAGCAGAGGATGTTTTCCTCACAGAACTCATCTGTGCTTGAGAAAGTCTGTAAGAAATTGGAACACTTCTCAGCTGTCTATTTGGGTTGCTGATCCATTGGACTTTCAACATAATCCCAAATTTCCACAGTTTTCTCTTCACAATTCCCTGTAAAACTAGAAGTCCTAAAGAATCCGCTAAAAAACAGGGCTTATAGGATTTGTAATGGTCTTATTTGCTATGTTGTATGTCTGCTCCAGTCCTTTACGGTCCAAAATCTATTTGTGTCTGTATTATCTGTGTAAATATTTTAGGCAAGAATGGTTAGATATGACTAATACTACAAAATAATAAAGGCTCTAACAAATGTTTAAAAAGAATACATATTTTAGATGGTTAGAGTTTCAAAATAAAATGGACTAGATGTCTTTACGACCACTTTCCAAAAATGACTTAACCAGAGAAAAGCTTTGATTTTTCATCTTCTGAAACAAGGTCACAGTTCTGTCACAATAGGAATGCACAGAGAAACTAAATACAATTTCTGGATGCCATTCTGCTGGTGTAGAGCTCAGAGCAGGAAAGTGAACTAAACATTGCAGTAAGTCATGCTCTGTTGGTCGATTCAGCTCTTACTACAAAGACTTTGCATTTCTTTCATACATGTGGTGAGGAAAGGCATTATAGGAAGGTGAGGGGGGCCCCTGGACAGGGGCTACACGAATTACACAGGCATGGGGAAAGAGGAAGGAGAGGAAAAGAAAAAGAGAATTATAAACTTTACCTTTCCAAGGTCTGATCAAACTTCATATGATCCTTTACAAGGAAAACAGCTATTTTTCAGAAATATTTAATGAAAGTTAAAATTTGCCACATTATCAAATGATTCAAAACCAGCTGAAACAGCTGCTCAGAAATACCAGGAAACAAGTTTGGAAACTTTTGCACAGCTCTATTAGACAAGTTTCTTTAGTAGAAATCTTTTATGCATTATGGTCTTGACCCTACCCTAATCTGCAGCATTATTGCCTTAAGTAAAGTTCACATTTATGATAAAATGAATGGATCTGAAAAAGCAGTGTAACTAAAAAGAGGAAAATTAATGTCAAGAGGAATTTTTATAGTCTTTACCATGAATTGAGTAAGATCCAGATACCTCATATCCAGGAGGTAATTTGAAGCTGTGTCTAGTAATGGAAAAGTAGGCAAATTTGCAAGCTGTTTTGAAGATTATCCTGTGTAATCAGAATGACATATAGTCTTGTTTCTGATATGCAAGAGCTGTAAACATTTTCTCGTGCTTGCCAGGCTGGACTTCAGTGCTAGGACAAAAAAATACCAAATGCCTTCTTCTTAACTTACCTGTTAGAAAATAGTAATACAAAGGGAAAATAAATAGTGAGAAAGTGGTTTTTGTTCTTGTAAAAGTAATGTCAGGAAGAGGAGGGGAAAAAAGTACAAAAAGATAAGAAGGACTAATAGCCAGATCATCACAAATGAGTAAGGACAGCAAAGGAGAAGAGCAGAAAGTGTAGTGATGAAAACAGAATGGTGATACCAATCTGTATTTCCTCTGTTTCTTCTCTAAGATATGAGATCGCTGACTGCAATGATAGACTCAATTAACCTTCCACTTTGTCCTGATACTTCCATTGAAGTACATATTTCACTTCATCTGATGTTGACAGTAATTGATATATACATATAGTTGTAAATTAATATGAAATTATTGCATAATTATCTGCTTGCATAAACATAATGAACCGATTTTTAATATTAAAAAGAAATAGAGTTTGCAGTTTGATTTTTGTTTTGGAAAAGGAATTACAAGAAATATTTATGCTTTTTTAAGGAAATGTTACAATTTTACTGGCATTGCGAATACCAGACATAGGAAAGTAGCTCTGAGAAATATTCAGATTTTGCATTTGAATATTTAGCACTGTAAAGAATCCTCTACTTAGTGTGTGTGCTTATATGTGTATGCCTATGTAAATGGCTTGAATCATTAGAAATGAATTAGTGTTTAATAAGATTTTAAAATGAACTGTTTTTATAAACCTCCAGCTCAGAAGCATCATATATTATGGCAAAAACATACAAGAGTCCAAATTCAACACAAATTGTGTGATTTATAAATTGATCTTTAATGTAAAATATTCTCCAAAATACTTGAATTATTGCCATCTGGATAGACTCAGACCTTTCATTGCTCATGAATACAGGATCTCCATTTCAGAGATTTAAGAGCATGTACAACATCTGATTGCAGTGACTGTATGAACTGTTGGGAAAGCTAACAGAAGTGTTGAAGTCTGTGACCGTCTGTGTGTTTGTTCAGCAGTCACTTTGTCTAAAGTGAAGAGAAGAATCTCTACTGTATTACTGACAAATTCAAACACCTCCACAAGACAGAAAAGAAACAAGAGCTGAAATATAAAGTGATTTTAAAAATAACAATATTGGAGATAAACTAAATCTCAGCTTACACTTGAAGAAAGCTGGTTTGAAATACATACATTTTCCTTTGTATTTTATCAGATGATGTTGAAACTCTACACAGATGTTTTTTTAAAGGATTAGCTTTAAAATGGCTGCCTTCACTGCATATATTGACCGCAACAGATTATTATACAACTGAAGATCTATTTCTTCCTTCCGAGAGGACTATTTACTGTTAAATCAGTGGAGCAATGACAGCTTACATCATGTGATAGAAAGCAAAAGAAAATGTACCCTCATATCCTAGTCTTAGACCTGTTAGAGAAAACTGTTGTAGTCTTCCGAGTGTTTACTCAGTTGCCTGAAATCCTGTGGACTCTTCTTTCTCTTAAATCCAAGTCTTCCCATTGTCTCAAATCTCCAATGATTTTTTTCCAGTCCATCTCCATAGAATTTCTCTGTCCCTTCCCAGTTTCTTTGCTCCACCTACATCCATAAGAAACCCTTTCTGCTGCTGAATGTTACACTGCTGGGAAACCTCGTGCCGGCTCTGGTATCATAAACTTTAACCATTTGGTACCATAGTTCTGTTTCAGTAAAAACAAGAGAATCAAAATTTCAGTTGTGCTGGATCATCTGAGAGAGCTGTCTGAGTGAGTTGGGGCTGTTCAGCCTGGAGAAGAGAAGGCTCCATGGAGACCTTATAGTGATCTTCCATTACTGAAAGGGGGCATATAAGAAAGATGGGAAGAAACTCTTTAGCAGGGCCTGTTGTGACAGGACAAGGGATAATGGTTTTAAAATAGAAGGAGATAGATTCAGACTAGATCTAAGGAAAAATTTTTTTACAATGAGGATAATGAAACACAGGAACAGGTTGCCCAGAGAGGTGGTAGATGCCCTATCTATGGAAATGTTCAAGGCCAGATTGGACAGGGTTCTGAGCAACCTGATCTAGTTGCAGATGTCCCTGCTCCTTGCAGGGGGTTGGACTAGAGGACCTTTAAAGGTCCCTTCCAACTCAAACTACTATATGTTTCTATGATTCCATCTTTTTATCTTGGCAGCTCCTAGCTCTATTCTTAACAAGTGGCCAGCTTTTTTACTGTAGCCCACAACTAATTATGAGCTGAACACAATGTGGATTAGAAAGAAAAAAAACCCCTCAACTTGGAACATTTGTCAAGTGTCTAACTTTGATAATTAAGAAAAAAAAAAAAGAAATCTTACTGCATTTAACATAATTAATAAGACTTGAAAGATTTTTTCTAAAAATACCAGTTTCCAAAATACAAAAATTTATTTACAACTAATCTATTGTGGGTTAGCCCCACTAGGCAGCTAAGCACCACAGAGCTGCTCACTCACTCTCCCACCCTCAGTGGGACAGCAGAAGAGGAATAAAAGAGTAAAAGCAAGAAAATTTGTGGGTCAAGATAAAAATTACTTAATAAGCAAAGCAGAAGTGGAAGAAGAAAGAAAGAATATAAAACAATACAAGTGATGCAAAGGCAATCACTCACCACCTCCCATGGGTAGACCAATGCCCAGCCAGTTCCCAAGCAAAAGACGGCTAACTCTCAACCCTCATAAAACTCCCTCTCTTTCTTTTTTGTTGTGGAGAATGACATTACATAGCATGAAATACCTCTTTGGTTTGTTTGAGTTATCTTCCTAGTCGTGTACCCTCCCAAACTCTTGTGTATCCCCCAATTTATTCACTGGAAGGACAGAGTGAGAAACAAAAGGCTTTGATGCTGTACAAGCACTGTTCAGCAAAAGGTAAAATATTGCTGTGTTATCAGCATTGCTTTGATCACAAATCTAAAAACTCAGCACCATACAAGCTTAAAATTAACTCAATTCCAGCCAGATGCAGTACATAATCATAATTTACTGAAGAATTTTACATATTTTCTTGGACTCATATTAAAATAATTTGCAAACTAGAAAACTATCATGATTTTGATAACAGTGCAACAGATATTAGTTGAAAGAAAATTGTGGCAGCCATCTTGAGAATGATTGTGATACTGACTTAGATTTCTGGTAATTTCTTCAGATGACTTCATTGATACTGACTTCACTGAGAGTAGTTGCCTTACTTAGGTCTTATCAAGCTGAGAAAATTTACCAGAATATGGCTCATTAGAGTAGTATTTATACTACGGTCTACTGCTCTGTGATTTTGATTTTAGAATTCTCAAGAGTTTCTTAAAATTAAAAATGTATATGCACATATGTGTATATATATGTATGCAAACATACACACTCACATCCGGTCACTCATATATATATGTGTACAAATAGTGTATCTCTTAAGGGTTGCCCAGAAACTCAAAAGTTAATCAGGAATATTGCAGAATATATTTTGACATTTGAAATGCAAGCAAAGAGTTTGAGTGTTGTTTTACAATAATCTCCTGATGCTAGTCCTGAGGAAACTAAAGAATTGTGACAGACTTGCCTGAATTTTGAAAACCCATGATGCCTAAATTTTCTGGAGACTGACTAATCCGTGTTCTCAGCATTAAAACATGTAGCATTGGAAGGATTTTAACAAATGATAAATGTCTTAATTTTCTATCTCACTGCTGTTGACAACTAATGTTGATCTTAACTAGTGCTGCATGGTCAAAAACTAATAAAGACATCACTTGTAAATTATAGGGAGTCTTGTATTTCATTCTTTATTTTAAATTCTTGAACATATTACATGAATCCCATTTGCAGTGAAGAGAGCACAGAAGTCCATCCTTCTGTACTCTTGTGCAATTCCTAAAGCTGTCTGTGGATTAACCACACCATTTCAGTCAAAGTTATTGTTCATACACTGAGTTATTACAGATTTCATCTAGGGTAGTGTCAGAGACTGATACGGCTCAAATGATGGGCAAGAAGATACTGCAGGGTAAATGAAAATTTAAAAGTACTATAACATCGTAAGTCACTTGCTCTAAGTGTTAAAGATCCTCTGGTATAAATTCCCTTGCTAGGGCTAGAAGGGCTTTATGTTTGGCTATCTTTAGCTTCCAGTAAGGAAACCAATTGCAAGCAAAACATATGATTTGAATACCTTATAAGCAGATATTAATTTCAATGCTTTTATGACATGTTATTTCAGAGATGAGTAGTAGAGTTCCCTGGTGATTTTCCACCATTATAAATCACCACAACTGAAAGGAGGTAGCTTGTAATGAATGACACCTTCAAGGTAAAGTGAGATTGCTACCCACTGTTACAGCTGGTAAAAAAAGAAAATCAACTAATTTAACCCATTCTTTTTTTCTCTCACATTTTAACAGTTGAACAACTGATCCAAAACTTGTGATAAAAGCAAGTACTTTCTTAAAATTACATTTTTATATTTTCAGTCCAGTACGTACTGCAGTTATGAAATATTATTTTTACTTGATTAAAGTTCATATGTACTTCAATTTCTTTTGAAAGCATATATTCCCTTTAGCACCTGGCAGAAGAATCAGGCTAGATTCTTTGGAAGGGAAGAAGAGGAAAGAATTTATCCTACCCAAGATAAAGGGTACAGAAGAGGTGCTCTTTGAAAATGGAATAGTCTTTGAGATCCTAGAATACTTCCCTCCCTGGCCTGAATATTCCATTTTTGCAGGTAGAAAGATTAAAGGAGCCAGAGGACTGTGGAAACTCTGTGCAACACATATCTCCATGCTTATTTTTTTCTCTGTCTCCAGTGCCCAGAGATCAGTTACAAAGTAAAGATTTACACTGAATCATTGGGGTAGACAAATCTTACAACCTCTTTGCACAGATTAATTTAATGAATTGTTTTACTGAATGGTTCATGACGCATAAAAAAAAAACTTGAATGTTGGACTCTATGACTTCTATATTGTCAACAGCAAACGTTCAAAAGCATATGAAAGCATGCAAAAAATCAATTTTTGTAACAGATGTTGAAAAAACATTATATAATTTGCAATCAACATATTTCTGTTTTTCAGGATATTAAAGGTCATATTTTCAAGCTTCATTTACAAATTAATTCTGATATATTATCATGAACAAAGGATTTATTTTCTGGGAATTAAAAATGAAGTAATCTGTGGATTCCTCATAAAATTCTTCTTAAGTACTTTGAATGAAGCTTGTAAAATGTGAATCTAGTCTTTTGATTGATAGTCATCATAGTAATTACTGAGAGTATTACAAATAAAAGACTAGTAATATCTTCTTCTTCTCCTCATCCCAGAAAATAAGCTGAAGGGTGGATTTTAGAAGTGTTTGCTGGATTACTCAGATGGAGGAAAAATATGAAAATGCCATTTATAATATTGTATCAATCACTGCTGTTGAAGCTTTTCTACCCATTGTCATGTCTGATCTTCAGATCCCAGGGAGACACTAGAACAGTGATAGTTTTTCCTGCTTAGTCTACATCCAGGAAATAAATAATCTGAAACCCACACACAGTTTATGCTGGAGGTTTCTAGGGTGTTGCTGCCAAGAATCAGGGTGAAATCTTGATGGAGAGTTGACACTGTTGACAAAAGTGCAAAACCAGGAACTTCCTATAGCCTCCCCTTTTACTGAGAAAAAGAGATTCTTACTACAAATACAAAGACAGAGTACATTATTTTGAACATTAGAATCCAAAGTTTTCATAAAATACTGTAAAATTGTAATAAAATTGACTGCACATCCAGTGGCTGCATAAAAAGCAATGCATTGAAAAAACATCACTACAAAAGAAAAAGTAGGAGTATAATTAAACCCCCATAAATAGTGGCAGGTATCTAAATATTGTCTGGCTTCCTTTTACTCCCCTCCTTCTAACTTGCAGCAAAGATTTATAAATGTGAGTTTTAAAAGCATTTCCCCAGCACTCCTTGGTAGTAATTGCATTCACCATTACTGACAATATCTCTGCATCAGTACAGAATATACGAGAGTGCTAGTTCTTTGTATCACTCTTCCTTCGATCACTGCTCCTCTGAATAATATAGGAGATTGCCAAGATTTTGCTTTAGTGTCAATTTATCACAAAGAAAACACCATTGCTTCCTATTGGTTTGAACTCATGCATTCCTGTTGAAGCCTCTTTTTATACCACAATGATTGCTAAGATGCAGTATTACCAGACTAGAATTCAAGACTGGATTCCTCAGATATTGAATAGATTCACAAGATTTATTCACGGATCTGTTGGCAATTAAAAGTCCTTAAAATGTGTCAGCTCATATTGAATTAGCACCTTTGAATTGTAGTCTCTCTCAGTTACTTCTCAGTTCTTATCATTTCTTTGGTGTTTGGTTTTGTTTGGTTTTTTTTTTAATTTCTATATCTTCCCTCCTGTTTTTAAGACTGTTCTCTCACTGCAGAGCTTTCAGAGGGAGACATCTATTTTACACGTTATGGCCCAGTACGTGACATGGAAGCCAAATCCCAGCCGCATTCTCGAAAAAAAAGCCTCTGCTATTTGGCTACACTATTTAGCTTTAACCTCTTTGCACATGAAATTATCCAGTAATTGCCCAAAACTTTAAAAGCAAAGCAATTAACACAAACTCAAAACTGAACACTAACTAAATATATGAAAAGTACAAAGCCAAATAAATAGATAGACAAGTATAGTATGCTTTCTCTTTCAGATATTCTAGTTCTAGTTACCAGACAATTGCATAGAGCATTAAGAAATCTCTAGGAAAAAAAAAAAAATACTTCTGAGTATTTACCTATGTTAAGTCCAAGGTGTTACTGCAATATGGGTAGCTGAAATAGGTACATAAAACTAATTTAACTTTACATATATTTAAAAATTTAATAGCCTCATTTGGTACAGAAGATTAAGAAAACCTGAGTTTATAGACACTTTTTTTTTCATACTACTCCTAAAAGGCTATTTTGCTATGCACTCAAAAACCACATAATGCATATGCAGATATAATATCTACTTTGCTTATCTCCTGATAAGTAGAACTTCAATAGTATATGAAATTGAAGAAAATGCAAATATAAAAGTATACTAGGTTAATTAATTGTTATTTTTGTCTTGTTCTCCCTCTCTCATGAAATGCTAGAAAACTGAAGTTATTAGAAGCTTGTCACTTAATTGCCATGAAGTCTTCCATGGAATTGCACAGGTAGTCAGCAACTGCATTATTTAAACATTTTATACACATATTAACATACATCTTTACTGGGAGTAAAGGCCTAGCAATGCAATATTTTCATTCTCCACAAAGTTTACATGCTGAGTATCTAAAGCATTTTGTCTACAGTGGGAATGTAAGGAATTAATATTTAACATTATATAGAACAGTGTCTATGATAAGGAGGCATAGAAAGGAAGTTGCTTTTAATTAGAAATGGAAATACATGATCAGAATTTGAGGAATCATAAGCTTTCCTGAGAGCCCACTTTCTCCTTTGAAATACTTAAAATGTACCTTTGATTTCAGGTATGTGAGAGAATTCCCCTGGTTTAGTAAGCTTGTGCATATCAGCTGAGTCCAGCTGAGAAAATACAGAGATGAATGCAGTTCAATTGCATGTCTAAGCCAACAAAAAAATTCTCTCAGAAATAGATATCCATAAAGGAGAGGCTAAACACATTTTAGAGGATGAATTCTTTTTCACAAATTCTTTGGTCAAGGCTATGATGATCTGTACAAACTCAGTCTGTTTTCTGGCTATATAATTTCCTTTTCTGAAATTTGACAGTTAAAAAACTACTGAAGTCAGTTGAAAACACCACTTCTGGTTTTATCTATTTAATATTCCAGAATGTTCCAAGAATTCCAGACTTCTTTTCTTGACTTTCCTACTCCTCTATAAATTCAGAAAAATTCTGAATAAATATGTTGTTACATTTGTTCATCACAAAACTGATGTAAGTAAGTGGACCAGTAACCTGGTCCACTGTATTCTTTTTTTTTTTTTTTTTTCCCTGACTCAAAATCATGAATTAGTCAAAACCAAATAGTTGCTGGTAAACACAGACTTTTTAATGTGAATTTCTTTTACAAACTATTTTTTGAGTTCAGGATGAAATATATGATCTGAAAAAAAAATAAAAGCTCCAAATCGTCTCTCCTCCATTTCTCAGCCATTCTGTTGGTTAGAACACTGTCCCGGCAGTGATAAATCCGAGTTTAAATCCTTGTCTAAATCAGACATAGACTGGAACATAGCATCTAATTTCTGTTGCAAATGCCTCAAAAACTTAGAAAGAGAATCACTCTCTTACTCCACTCCAATAAACATTTAGAATCATAGAATCATAGAATGGTTAGGGTTGGAAGGGACCTTCAAAGGTCATCTAGTCCAACCCCCCTGCAAGGAGCAGGGACATCCCCCACTAGATCAGGTCGCTCAGAGCCCCATCCAGCCTGGCCTTGAATGTTTCCAGGGATGGAGCATCCACCACCTCTCTGGGCAACCTGTTCCAGTGATCTACAACTCTCATTGTAAAAAATTTTTTCCTAATGTCCAATCTAAATCTACCCCCCTCTATTTAATTATTTATACAGAGTTAATAGATTCAACTGAGAGAATGACATCAGAACTTCATGTAATTGAGTCACATAGAACATCCATTTGAAACTGTATCTTATCCATCATAAGCAAATGTATTAGCTAACAATCCATGGACCACATTAAGCAAAAGCAAGCTTTAGTTATCTTTGTCATTTAGAAAGGGGTTGCAAAGGACTTCTTCGTTCTCATGTGGTGAAAAAAAAATATTACCAAGTGTCCAAAATACGTTTTAGAACTTGAATCTCCATTCGTTGTATTCATCATTTTCTCCATTGTGTTAGAGCTTCCTGTGTAGCCCTGGGCACAATATAATAGCTGAACTCCTGCATATGGGTGTTTCCTTATACAGATACAAACACTATCAATCAAGAAATTTAGAAACATTTCAAGTAATTCCAGAAGAATGGAATTCCATTAAAATTGTCTGTTGACTTTTCAATGAAAAAAACTTTCTTCCAAAACTGTTCATACAGCTTAAAGGAAATATATCTCCATGTTGCTTTTATCAGCAACTGCGTATTTTACAATATGAAGCCCCTATCAGCATGGATAGGATCAGACATCTATGCACCACATTTTTCTTTCAGAATATTATATAGCAGATAGACTGAAGGTCAATTCTTTCCTCACTAAAAACAATGCAAGCATTCCTGCTGTTAAGATCAAAATCAAGTGCACACTGCAAGTCAACATATTCACACACTAAAGAATTGCACCATTGCCATTTACGTTAGAAATCTAATGATAGCAAAAGTGAAGTAGAGAAAGATTATAACATTTTTACTAGAAACTTGGATAAAGGAGAACGAGTCATCTAAATAAACATTTGACAGGACAATTGTAATAGTCTAAGAAGAAGTAGACTGGTGGTATTACAGTTGGGCATTCTAGAATGAATTTAGTTAACATCACCTGAAGGTGAAGAATAAGCAGGAGGTAAGGGATGAACAGAACGTCAAATAAAAAAATTCCTCTCCCTCCTCCTCCCTTCCCAAAGCAAAAAAATAATTCCGATAGTAAGTTTGTGAGGGAGTTTTCATTTTGAAGTAGAGACATAAAAATCAGCTATTTAAACAATATTCTGTATATCACTAATGCGAGGAAATAAATTCTGAGTCATTCACATACCATTATTTCCCTCTTAAAAGCACAGAAGGCCTTGACAATGAAGAAATACGTAGTCCTAACAAACCAAGAGGATTTTAAAAGTACACACGAATGTTTATCCTTTCCAAATGATTTGCATGTAATTTGCATTCAGACCCCATAGACATTAGAGACATCATAGAAAAGTGGTGGATGACAGCAGGACAGGCATATAATACCTTGGGATGATGAACTAACATACCTTTGAGTATTGCAAGTGATAGAACACCTTTCAGAAAGAATAGATCCCAGAAGCTTCAGCACTGGCTATTATGCAGATCTGATACCATGTGTGCATTAAAGAATAAAAAATAATAAAAAGTATCTTCCCTTTTCATTGCTCAGGTTCTTCAGTTGAGGAGGCAGTTTCTAATAGATCTTTCTTATATTACAGTTTAGAGATTTAAAAGAGATTGATGATTTATTTTTTAATTAATAAAATGCTGTCACAAATAATTTTCTGTGTTGAGGTGTAAACTCATTAAAAATGCTAGTGAAGGTAAATCAAGTTTCCAGTTCTCATGTGTGTTACATTACCAGCCAGATATTTCAGATGTATACCTCATATATATAAAGTATGTGAACCTTGCATGGAAACTCAGGTACATGAGACAAGCATCTGATCAATTTTAGACCTATTTGTTTTGCCAGAGGTAGAATGAACTGTTACTCTGCTGTTTGGATTACCACTGATGAAAAAATGCTTACAACATGGCTGTGTATTAAAGAGGAAAATGTCATTCTCTGGGAAAACAGGCAACTGTTGTTGCTGGATCCTCCTTATTTTACAAAAAGGCCAGGATTAAAGCTATTTCTGAGGTATATTCCAGTATGAGTTCCAGTTCATATGTAGTACATTTGCTACAATGTGATACAAAAGAAGAAAACCATCCACAGTGTAGGTAATGGGAAAAGAGAATCATTGTATCTCTGAAGAGCAGAGTAATATTTATATTAACAAAAGGAAAGCTGGAAAAAGAAAAATCCTTTTTGAAGGATTTTAAATTATATTTGCCTATGTTATTATGTTTTATTTGATTTTCTCATAGAAGTTCCACAGAGTATTATGAAAGGACAATACATAAATGTTTCCATAAGATTTAAAGGTGATCTTGAAACAGCTGTGATTAAACTAATAATAAAAAAATGCTACAGGATTCTATATGGTTTGCCCAGAACTGCCATGATACAGACATAATACAGACAAAGCATTTGTTACTTAAGTGAAAAGATATTTTCCTTTTCTGTAAGAGTCTGGAACTTTCACTGTACAAGACTAGGATCTGTTCTCTCTGATGTCAAAGAAGGCTCTCTCTACTGGAGATGTCACATCTACCATTGAACTCTGTGCCTACATAGGAGAAACAAGCCTGATCTCGTTCCCTTTAATATCGGTGGCAGCATTCCCAGCAACTTAACAAGGCAGGAGCTGAGATGGGACCTAAGGACTGCCTTGGCAGTGTTAGCTTCCCTTGGCTCTTGCCACCTACTAAAAAAACTTGAACTTTAATGTCCATAAATCCCACAGGACTTATTCCTATATAGCAAGGTAAAAATTGGTTATGCATATGCCAGCTACATACAAAGGCATTCAGCAAGTTTTTACTGAACATGCCAACCCTGGGACAGACATGGAATCCTATAGAGGGCTGAGCATCTTCTAACAGAT
>JAAGAY010140392.1:0-48438 GCA_011801015.1 Ardeotis arabs | reverse complement strand
GTTGGCTGTCACCAACCACCTCCTTGCTCTCCATGTGCCTTAGCGTGGTTTCCAGGAGAATCTGCTCCATGACCTTGCCAGGCACAGAGGTGAGGCTGACCGGCCTGTAGTTGCCCGGGTCCTCCTTATTCCCCTTTTTAAAAATGGGGGTTATGTTCCCTCTCTTCCAGTCATCGGGGACCTCACCTGACCGCCACAATTTCTCAAATATGATGGCCAGTGGCTTGGCAAATAGATCTGTTTATGCTTGATTCAGCTTCAGATCTGTAGAAGAGAGGCAAAAATCTTACAGGTAGAGAGGTGTTAGAAGCAGCAGAGTCTCATATAAGTAGGGCTTTTGACTAGGTGAAAAGCTCCAGAGAAAACTTGTTACTGAGAGCACTGATAAAAGCACTGAAGTAATATAAAGAAGAAAGAACTGGGAAGCTCTTCCTCCCTCTCTCTTTTTTTTAAGTATTAACAAAGCGGTTAATGGAGTGAAAGCATTAATATTCTCTTAGCAATGGTCAAAGAGGGGATCAGAACGAGAGAAAGAGTAGTTTCTGTTTAAGACAGTAAACTTGGTTAAATATATACTCTTGTCACTTCCTCTTATTTTGTTTAAAATCAAACTCAGCCTTTTGAGTTTTCTTTTTTAATCATCCTTTCCTCCCCTGTTAATGTTCAGTTCCTTTTGTCCCTGCAAGGTCTCTTCCTTCATGCATTTTCCCCTCACCACACTTAGCAATTAGATGTTGCCGTTGTACTAGATAGTTGTGTTGTATCATTATAAGCGTCCTTCTCATCTGTGTTGCTTCTAATTAGGTATGTCTTGAATGTGCAGTTATTTAACTTGTATACCAATACAGGACACCTTCAATCTGCATAAAAATTCCTTCTGACAAATTGCTTGGAGAACTGCAACAAGATGAAGTCAAGCACTTCATAGTTAGGAAATTATTAAGTGAAGAACTGGCTTCCGTATGTAATATTTTGTTCTGAATATCTGGCACTTTTAATAAAGTGAGTGCCTTTCTTTTCTAACATAATATTTGCAACCTGTACTAAAAGTCTGAAGCTATTCTGCTTATTGTTTATATAACTCCTCTCCACCACTTCAAGGTTTAAGGAGAAATAAGTTTGCAGTAAAAAGAATATTTTCAGAGCTAGTGTTCTGCCCCTTCCTTGTTTTGAAATTAGATCCATAAATTGAGTCCAAACAGATGAGGTGGTTGTTTTGTTTGCACTGTCAAAAGCAATGCTAATTGCTGCACATGCCAGCAGCCCCAATCTCATTGTAATGCTGAAGTATGAGTGTGCATTAGAACATAAATAGTAGTGTACTTTCTTTCCTAGAGTTGAATTTTTTGCTAATGGAGTATATGCTTGCCACAATTCTGGTCACTTGGTAAGAGGCAGCAATAGGAATAAGCACTATTATTTTATATAAGTGAACAGTGATGCATGGAAAATATTTTTTTGTACAGTAAATATCTTGGCAGTAGATCAGAATTGGATGTAAATTTCCTTTTCAAGGTGATAACATACTTTCAAAAAAGTTTTAAATAAAGTTGCATGCAGGAGATTAACATCTGTGTTTCTCAGTGCTTAGGTTTGCAGATGAATAAGGTTGATTTTCTTGTGTGTTTTTTAATTGACAAGACCAAACAAGCACTTTCTTGCTGGACTGCATGTGCCCTTTTTGTAGTCCTCTGTTACTCACTTGGCATCAACTGCTTATTTTATTTATTTTGTTATTGCTATTATGTTATTATTATTTTGTTTTAATTTTTAATTATTATTTTTGTTTTATTATTTTGCTTGTTTTGTTATTATAATATAATTTTTAAATTATACTCTTATCCTTTAATCGTGTCTTAATGTATTTTTGTTCTGTTGAGTCTTAAGTAGAGATGACTTCACCATACAGAATCTGTCCTACCTCCTGAGGAAGGGCAGGACCATCCCGGTAACTGGAAAATCCCATGCTTCTCCACACCACAGGCCCTCCAGAGCATGATATGAATGCAGAGGCATTAGATCTTGCTCTGTGCTTTAGCTGGTGAACCCTGCAGAAATCAGGAGCCCTGTTTAATATAGTTTGTGTTTTAAGTCTGTAGCGTTGGAAGAATTTATGAGCCTGGTATCTTAGCAACATGAACAAAATGGCAATAACGTATCTGTACTTAAAATGATTGTGTAAATAACGTAGTTAAATTGAAATCTGCATAGCTTCAGAATGTAAGTTTGGAGTAGAAATGAGCACAGACGTGAATTTACCCAATCTGGATAAGCTGCCGTGGACCACAGAGTGTTCATTATAATTTACAGTTTATGTAATGAAATATAGAATTACAGATTTTAAAAAATAAAGACCATGCAATAAGGAGAAAGTAAAGGATACAGAATTTTTTTTTCTTTTTTTTGGCTAATGAAAATTGAACCATAATCTGCACATATATTATGCAGATTATAAGAAGCTAACAATATGGAATTTCTAAAGTAATTGTAGTCTTTCCCCCTCATCCAGAGGCCAGTAAGTTAATGGAAGAAGTCTGCTCATTTCAGTAGGCTTGGTAAGTCCCTTGCCTGTCAGGACAGCAATTCTATAAAGCATGCACAGTACTGCCATTCATATTACCACTCATTCTTAAGAACTTAAGTGAGGCTTACAAAGCTGTTGAGGCTGTTATTCAATGCTGAATACGCCTTCTATTGAATATGTAGTATTATATACTAAATACATATATAAATATATAGTAATTATATAATAATTTACATATATAGTATATCATATGTCTGTTAATGTTCTCCAGTAGCTACTTTCTTTGCATAAATTTCAGACATTTAGTGGCAGCATTATAGAGACCAAGTAGGTATCGTGAAATTGTAAATTATTTGAGTGTAGTGTGTTTTGACATGCTAAATAGTTAAGTTGCTATGCATGTGTAGGCTTGGATGGCTTGCACCAGGGCCCTGCCTAGAAGGGATACTGCCTGTCAGCTTTGGTCAAAACTTGCTTTTGTTGCTTATCAAAACTAATCTCATTGTAGTACTGAGGTTAGTGTTTTTCCTTGTTGAACTGCTGTCTAATGAGAAGTACAGTGACAACTATTCTATGATTCTACTACATTATACTGAAAACAGAAGTATCTGCCTCTTTTTAATCTTACCAGCGCTTGTACGTGCAGTGTACTTTCGTGTATGCAATCTGTGGAGGTAATTGTCATCCTTACTTACCTATGTTTTATTTTTAGACTGTTTGCCCTGCTTCTTGCTAGGTCAATTTAAACACATTATACTTACTATTGAGAAGCTATCAGTTCTTTAATAGTTGAGTCATATAAGCTAATGTTTACTGGTTTAAATTTTATAGGAGGAGATCTATACTTTTCAGTTCTTAAAAAATTGTTGCACTAGGATAGTTCATTGTTTTCCATCACTTTAACATGGGAAAGAAAGAATTCTTTCTAAATGGAAGTGAAATCTTCAGAATTTAAATACATTATCAGATTAATATTTTAACTGGGGAATATAAATAAGAAGATGAAATGTCTAATCCATTCTTTTTCTCTCAGCATCAGCTTGCCTTGGCTGTCTCAAAGTTTGAGACACACACAGTTCTTGGGTATTGGCTGGGCTTGAAGGGTGTAACAAGTATCTTCAAAAGTTCAAACTTTTTCCTTTCATGACACAGGGTTAGCCAACTAGCGAAGTGAAACTGAGAGGTCTCCATAATTTTACCCAGAATTGAGGGCTGTTCATATGATGTCAGAGAGGACTGCATCAGTTTTCACTTTTTTTTTTTTTTTTTTCCAATTTAAGTGTAGGACAAGTTCAGCAGGAGGTGGATTTTTGTAATGTTGTCAGGCTGCAAATTTTTCAAGGCACTGACTGAAATCATATGATTAGACCTTATTTGCAGTAAAAATGGTTTGCAAACAAATGATCTCACTGGTGTTTACATCTCAAGGTACTTTGATCTGTCTGTGGGAGCCTGAGTCCTGAATGAGCCTGGTGTTCTTTTCAATAGCTATAGTGATTCCTGCTTCAGTTGAAGGAGCTTAGTTGCTTATATTGTGACTTCAGTATGGAGAGTGTTTTCAGTCTGGCATATGGTGTTAACATAAAATTGGCAATAGTTAACCTTAATATGACAACCTGTAAACTGGTAATTCAAAAGCTGCTGCTACAGCCGCTACTATCTCCTTGCAGTGGAAGCAGCACCACTAAAAAAAAGAATATGCCAACAGGTCATGGTGTAAAACACTGCTGTCCTAAATTGTCCTCACCTGTCAGTTGGAGTCCTTTGCCTAAAATGAGAGACAAAACCAGTCAGTTTTCAGCACCCTAAATACTGACGTTAAAAATGTGGTATTTTTAGTGAATTATTTAGTGAACTAGTATTATTTCAGTATTTGAGGAACAGAATATAATTTTCAGCAAGTTTAAGTGGTTCTATATTGTACTGATTTTGTGTAGCAGGGGGGACTACAGTGGCAGCTTCTGCAAGAAGCTGCTAGAAGATTCCCCTCTGTCTGGGGACCTCAGCTGTGTCCAGGGGAGACCCACTGCTGGCCGGGGCCAAGCCAGTTGGCGACGGTGGTAATGTCTCTGTGATAACATGTTTAAGAAGAGGAAAATAAAAATAAAAAATAAGTAAAAAAAAAAAAGGAGTGAAGAAGTAGAAGTGGCAGCAGAGAGGGAGAGGTGCAAGCCTTGTAGGCCTTGTGGCCTGTATCCTCTGGCCTCCCGCCGAGTGGCTGTCTGGGCCCGACTGGAAGAAGTGGAGAGAGGAGATGTGAAGAGAACCTCAGAGGCGTCTGCCTGAGCCTGATTGTGAAGAATTATTTTGTGAGAGGAACGGCTGCAGATGCCAAGGTCAGTGAAGAAGGAGGGGGAGGAGTAATGCTACTCCTGGCCAAGATTCCCCTGCAGCCCGTGGTGATGACCATGGTGAAGCAGGCTGTCCCCCTGCAGCCCATGGAGGCCCACAGAGGAGCAGAGATCCACCTGCAGCCCGTGGAGGACCCCATGCTGGGAAAGATGGATGCCCGAAGGAGGCTGTGGCCTGCGGAGGGCCTGTGCTGGCGCAGCCTGTTCCTGAGGGAGTGCATCCCATGGAAAAACAACCCATGCCAGAGCAGTTCGTGAAAGACTGTAGCCCATGGTAGGGACCCCACACTGGAGTAGGGGAGGAATGTGAGGAGTTCTTCCCTTGAGGAGGAAGGAGTGGTGGAAAATGGTGTGTGGTGAACTGACCAAAACTCCCATTCCCTCTTCCCCCTGTGCTGCTCAGGGGTCTCAGGGGGAGGAGATGGAGGTAATTAGAAATTAAGTTAAGCCTGGGAAGGGGGAAGGAAAGTTGTTCTTTGTTCTCTTTCTCATTATCCTGCTTTGGTTTTATTAATAATAAACAAATAGTTTTCTCCAAGTCGAGTCTGTTTTGCCCGTAATGGTAGCTTCAAAGATATCTCCCTGTCCTTATCTCAAACCTTGAGCTTTTTGTTGTATTTTCTCTCCTCTGTTCTCTCAGAGGGTGGGGACAGTGAGTGAAAAACTGCTTAGCTTGGTCCCGAGTGGGGCTAAACTACGACATATATAATCAAGAAATTCATACAATGTCAAAGGTTAATTGTTCAAGTAAAGTCTAGACATAGTTATCTTTTCCAACAACACATGAATGTCCTTTCACATGTATACTTGTTTCTATTTAGCTAGTGCAGTTTATAAAGAAAAGAAAGAATGTGCATAAAATAATAAAATAACTTATTTCCTGCATAAAGAACTTAAGTTCCTTTTATCTTCTTTATGCATGGAAATTGTATTAACATTCTTCCTGTTGTCCACAGCTGATATGAAGAAGGCTCTTCAGTCTTTTTGCACCGTTTGCATTGTTTGTGTTTTCCATGCATGTGGTATAAAACAAACTTGACTGAACGGTTATTATGACAGTTTGATGTATCTCTTTCCTAAGTTACAACCTATCTCCCAAGTTAGCAATATTTGCATTAAAGGGCTCATTGTTCTTCTTAAGTAAGGAATATATTAGCTCTCAAATGATGCCATACAAATTGAAGCACAAGATAACATGACTTGCACTGATCGCAAGGGCAAGCATGAAGCGCAGCTAGTTTCTTTTGAATAATCAAATTGTCAGTAACTGGTTATCATTTACCTTTTTTCTCTTGGATTCTAGTTAGAGCTGGAGACATTTTGCCTGTGTTCCATGCTACTAATGCAGCTGAACACAGGATATCTGACAATATAGAACCATGTTTTCTTTTACTTTTTTAATTAGTAATGCATGAAGTTAATTTTGTCAACGTGTAACAACTTGTGTTCCAGATAATGTTTACATGGGTAACAGGGGTAATTAATAAAGTTCTTCAAAGATTTCAAAATTTGTGGCAGAAAAAAAATTGACTGGAAGATTCTTAGGTTAAGGGGAAAAAAATGTTTCATCTTTGTTAATGGATGTCATTATTGAATAAGTGAGTTGCAGGTGTTTGAAATGTCTTTTGCATCTTACCTGTTTATCGTGATAGTTATTTTCCTGAACTCTGATATATATATGTATTTACCATAATTATTGTCCAAAATGAAAATTCATTTCATGATGTTTTAGTTGAACAGTTTGTAATGGTGTTATAGTGGTAGTCTGGGCCTTCGGACTGTAGTTGGATTGGTGTGGCATTAGACTTTGAGGGACAGAAATTATGGCAGTGTGTATGTAGAGTTTTAGTAACCAATTAGATTCTTGTTCTCTTAAGTGTTTAAAAAACAAATATTGACCGTTTCAATTTCTCACAAATGCCATGATCGATTCTTTGAAGTCTTGTTTATAGGATATGAGAATTGTGTTGGTTTTAGCACTTACAGCCTACCAACAGTCTTTGAATGGTCTCACCAGTGTTTGCTGCCAAAGTTGTATTTACAAAATTAGGTTTCATCTTCCAAAACACACAAGCATATGCATTTCCATCCTGATACTCTGGAAGAAGATGAATCATAATACTAGTAACTAATTTTTTCCATCTTTCTGATATTACATAATCTTGTTGCTTTCCTTCTGCAGCTCTGCTGAAATGCTTAAAGCACAGTAGCTTTGTTAACAGCTGCTGCTGAGGCAGTTATTACTGACTTGGCAGCCTGGTGTAGTGCTATCTTAAGTATGTCCTTCTCCCAGGCATGCTGTATGAATAGTGTGAGAAGAAGGAATGAAAGCAGAGGAAATGTGATGGCTTATATCTAGGCATGTAGAAAGAAGAGTCTGGTGTGTACAATAAAATAATTAAGTCTAATATGACCATAAAGTCTTTAGGTTCTAAATAACATTTTTCACTGTAGCTTTAATAATATTTCATTTATTCATTTTACCTTTGATTTGTTCTCTCAAGTCAGCCAAAGGAGGCAGATACGATTTTAACCAAATTGATGTCAGGCTGCACTCTTGCTTTCTACCTTTGAGAATATTCTTGCTTACCAGCTAATAAATACATTTTAAAGTGAAAGCTTTTCATCTGCTTGGATTAAACAGAAACGTTATTCTAGAAGAGGACAGCATGATGTCCCTGAAACACTCTTGTACTGGGTCAAACCACAAATCCACCTAGCTCAGTATCCTGTCTCTGACAGGGATCAAAAGTCAGTGCTTAAGGAAGAGTAAGAACAGGGTAAGTGATAGTTCAGCTGAGTACTTGTACAGCAGTTTTGTATGACTGAGGGCCTCTTTCAACTGAGTGGTGGTTTTCAGAGTTTAGTCCTTACTAGTGGATTTTTCTTCCACTGACTTTTTGTTAAAGCAATTCTTTAGCACCCACACCATCCGTTGGCAGGCTCTAACAGCTTAGCTACATTGTTTGTGAAGAACCACCTTCTTTTCTTTATTCTGAACCAAAATCTAGGTATAAGAACTGCTGAGAACAGCTATAACTGCCAGAGTCTTACCGAGGCTAACACCAGCCTGTGCATTAGCGTGGAGCGACATATGGACTTCCTTGTCACTCACCCTTGTACAGCATAAATGCTTAAGCTTTTTTTTGTTTGTTTGTAGTTGCAGCTGTGAAAAATCTTTCTGCTGATACATAGGGTTTTTAGAAGGTATTATTAGCTTATTGAAATGAAACTGCTCTTGGTACAAAAAGCTTTGATATGAAACTAGGACAGGGTGACCTGAAACTAGAATGACTTGATTGTCTTGCCAAATGCACCTACTCTTATAAAGTCTATCGTGCATTGGCCATATGCATGTAGAAACTAATAAGAATTAATGCATGGATAGCATGGTGCTGTCACTGTGAAAGGTGGTAGTCCCTCTCCCACTTCTAAGAGGAAAGAATAATGGATCAAAATCCCAAGTTTCCCACCAAAAAGAACTGCATCAGAACAGTGATTTAATTACAGCAAATCAGTAAGCAGGTATATTTATTAATCACCAGTGTGAAGTATCAAGCAACAGTAAGTTGGAAACTTACTATTTCCAAGAGTAAGTTGGAAATTGCATGGTTAGTACAATAAAAGTAGGTATTTTCAAAGTCAGTGTAAAGCTGACCAATTAAAAAAAAAAAAAAAGAAAACAAAGAAAAAAACCCCACCTCTCACAGCTGATAGCTATGTCATCTGTTGATGTCAAGGATTTTCTTCCAGCATTGTTGGGTTATAAATCAAGAAAAGTGTGATGAACAACCCCAGGAAGAAGTGAAGAGAAAACTGAAGAGAGTAGTCTTGTCGTCGGTGTTTCAGGCCAAGATGTCAAAGCCGTCTTTAAGGACCAAACACTTGGGGTTTTTCCAGTTTCTTTTTGGTCTTAGGCATTAATGTTGCATCACTATTTCATTCTTTCTCCTTTTTTTTCTATCTGTTTCTTTCTTTTCCTGCACTAAAGTTTTGCAGTGGGGAGCATTTACTTGTATTTCATTGATTCACAGTGAAGGTTCAGCTACCCTAGGGGGAAGTTAGTCTCTGACTTGATTACACAACATGCTTTCAGCTATATGACCTGTTCTACTGCATTCTGTTTGCTGGTTGAGTTTGACTGCAATTACCAACTTCCGTGTCTGGACGGAAGCTTTGTTAACAGCTTTGTTTTCTGGAGGAAAATCACCATTGGAAGTTACACAATACTGTAGAAGCATAATTCAAGAACCTGTGGCTGGCCAGTGAAGAAGCAAGCTTGTTAGGCTAGATCCTGGAATGAAGTGTTTGCTGCTTAGTGAAATGATTGTGAGTAAAATTAAGTAACTAATTTGTGGGAAATAAACAATTATGAAAAAAGAAACTGTGCTTAGAAAGCTGGTTTTTTTTTTTCTGTATAATAAAACACAAATAGAAAAAAATCTTACTGTGTATTACTGCTAAGCATGTTCCTCTGAGGTTCTTTTTACTCTCTTTGTTTAAACCCCATCTGCCTCAAACTATTCAACAGCATATAAGTTTGTTTTCTTCTGCTTTTACATTATATTTGGTCTAAAACTTTTCCTGTAATTGTCTGTCTGCCTTATTGAGACTTTTGATGGTGTATCAATGGAAACAGTTAATGGAGTCTTCTGTATATAGGTTGATACAGAGCTGGGACCTTTTGCTAACACCACTGTGATCAAGCACAAGTTTCTATATAATGCTATTGAGTGAATGAAGTTTGGGACTCTGTAATCTAAGATTTTTTATTTTTTATTTTTTTTTTTACTGTGTATTAATTTGAAGCTATGTATAGCTGAACTTTCTTTTTTTTTTTTTTTTCTTTTCCTTTTCTGTGATTGCATATTTGAGTTATTTCATCCTGGACCATGTCTGGATGCCAGAACTGGGAGAAGGGTTTGTCCTTCTTTTATTGTCTTTAGTGTACCCACTGCTGGCTCTGTGTGACCCAGATGAGAAAGTTGCATGATTTTATGCAGAATTAACAAAGTCAGACTGAAGGGGCTCCACGACCAGTAAACCAGTAAACTGAGACAAGTATGAGAAGTCAAGCTGGTAGAGGGATTAGACCTAGGCTTAATTTGGCCACATGGATTGAGAAAAGGGTAAATGAAAGAAGAAATTTGAAGAAAGGCAGGAGAATAAAGCTGGAAAGAAAAGGAGTGGAAGTAAGGGGAATGGGACACAACAGATTTTGAGACATTTGTGTATTCTTTGGGCATCCTGTTGTAAATGCTCAACCTTCAACTCAGGGTGCATATGAGTTAAATTCTTTTCAGAATGGTTGGAGATAGTAGCTGTTTTGAGAAGTGCTCTATTATGTAGCATTTTCCAAGAGAACATTATCTTCTAGCTCTGCTGAAGGAGAAGCTTAAGTCTTGAGTAATAATAGGAAAGAAAATGACAGTTTAGAGTCACTAAAATCTCTTGCATCAGTCACACTGGCATTTGTAATTGTGAGACACATTTTTTGGCATCTCTTGTTACTTTAATGAAGCCATTCAGCATCCCCAGTTTTGCATTTGGAATTTCATAAAAGATACGATTTAAATTTTCATTACCTGGTGCAATGAAATTACATATTCTGTCGCCAAAATAAACAAAGCAATTGGAAAGAATTAAGAGAATATGTTGTGTTTGTATCCAATGAGGTGCTTGACTGTCTTCCTTAAACCTAGCTTACTTTTTAATGTGAAATAGTGGAATAGTGCTTCAGAATTAAGGTCCTCCCTCCAACCTTGGACAACCAGGCTGTCATACCTCTGTGATATTCCCCTTCTTTTCATTGGCCTTGTTCTGTCACCTCAAAACACCTTTCGCTGGGTGTATCTGATTTGTCTGACCTCTGACTTGTTCTTGTATTTTCAGATACTTTATCTTGAATGTGTTTCTTCTCTCTTCCTAAAAGGGGGAAGATAAGGTGTAGAGAGAGCATTAAGGTATCTTTCCTTGTTCTCTGTATGCTTTAAAGGTGTGTCACCCATGTACATTGTGATATTTCTAAAACAATGGACTTGAAGCCCTTTTCTGCAAAGATAGATGCATCTAAGTGATGGTTAACAACAGTATGTGCCTGCTGAGAACAATGGGAGCACTCAGATGTGTGAAGTTATTTGGGCATGGAGGATTTCTGGGACTGAGGCTTTAGTCTGTAATTACTGTGATGAAATCTCCTTGAAAGCAAGCTGCTATAGGAACCTGCTGTTTATATGAGCTGTTCTGTGAATGACATTGGCTGTTTTAAGGGGATCTCAGTAATTGAAAATAAGGCTACTGTAAAGCTAAGTTTAGGGCTTACTTACAGTAAGTGTTCATAATGTTGCGTACTTCATAATACCCAAAATACCTAGTTAACTAGAGACACCATTTCACTAACTAGAGTGAAATTTGGAATTTGCTGAAATTCAGAACAGAAATAACTGTTATACTCTCTTGAATGTAAAATTATCAGCCAGTTAGTCAGATGCTATTTCAAACCAGGTAGAAAAAGGGTAATTTGGAAAGATTAAATTGTACAGACTTCTAGATATTAATCAGGTTAGCATGCATAGTATCTTTCTCTCTGTCTTCCTCAAAAACCCCCCACTTTTCATTGTATTGTAGGAAAGGGAATGCGTACAGTGGTAGTGGTTATGAACAATGAGAAGACAAGCTGCTGGTAATTGAGAAGGCAAAATGACTCTTCTGCTTCTTAAGACTAGACAAAGGACTGTATTTAGCAGCCAGTCTATAAGCAGTGACCTTGGAAGAGCTGTTGCAATTTAATATTAGGTTGCCTCTTAAAATTTTATGTAGCAAATAGGAAGTTGTATCTGTTTTACACTGCAGACTTCTTGTCATGGGAGTTTATCAGATATGCCCTTCAACTAGTTATACTCTTTATCTTACCCAGCTTGGACTGAATTTTAGACTTGTGTAGAAATTTTGCATGTGCCTTAGTCCAGTGAACAAGTTGAGGCCCACAAGTTAGTCATTTATTTTCTGTGGCCGAATTTTGTTATCAGTTCTAAGACATTCCGGGCCTTCAGTAACCACATAAAACTCTTCAACTAGCAGTGATGTTCCAGACTGTGTTAATACAAGTCCTTTATGCCCTTTATTTTATAGTTTCCCAAATATGGAGTTGAATTTATAGCATTGTCTGCTATAATCGATATATAGTAAATGCACTAACAGTTCATTCTGTAATAATTCTTTCTTCAGGTTACAAAAATTGTTATGTATTTCTTCCTGCTATTAATGACTTTTTATTTAGAGCTTTACAGTAAAGTTACAGACTCTTTCCAGGGGCTATTGAGACAAGGACTTGGGAATGCTTCGGGATTTCTGTTGTGCTTCTCCTTTAGTTCAAGTAATGTGGATAATTTAAAGTTCAGAGTGCTTAGATTTGTTTTTTCACAGGTAAAAATAAATGGTCAGAATGCATAGTGTCTCTGAAACTCACATCAGTTTTGGATATTCAAGATCTTAAAGATTAAATTGCTCTGGTTGAAAATGTGATTGTAGGAGGCCACTCTTCAAAAATCGTTTCCTTATATAGATGACAGCAAATGGAGATGTCTCTAACTCAGTAGAAGACACCGGTATTTTAGAACTGAGTATCTGTGGCTCAAGGGTTCCTTTGTCTTTGAGATAAGATAGTCTTTAATGTTTTAAAATATATTTTGCTATATGCTCATATGGTTTGGGGTTGGGTTTTTTTTTGTTTGTTTTTTTTTCTTCCTTCATTCTTACTTGTTTTTCCGTCTATAGCAGTACCAGCATTTTCTCAACATTTGTATTGGAGCCATATTTTAAAGATTTAATATATTGACAGGTCTGTGAAGTAAATTAAATATTTCTTTATGTCCTACTCTGTGCTCAGAAAGATAACTTACAGTACGCAGCTTGTAACATTGGCATTGGCTTATATAAGAAATAACTTCCTTAAGAACGTACTTGGAAAATTGTTTAAGAAACTGATGCATTTGAAAACTAAAATAGTTGTCTGTCTGTCACAGTTACAGAGGTGAAAAGGCATACATAATGAAATTAATTCCTTTCCTTATGTCCTGTGTGAGTGAAACTGAAGCCAGGCCTTGGTGCTGCAGGCATGCAGTATTCTTAATTTTGCTAAGCCTGAATAGTCTCAGTAATTTCACTGAGACCCTCAGTTAGGTAAATCATGTGTTTGTGTGTATGCACACACATACTTACAAGATGTATTAAAGTGTTATACCGAGGCAGTATGTCTAACGACTTGCATATCCATTTTCAGCTCAAGAGCATTTTTTTCCTTTTATGTAGTTTGACAACAATGAATCTCTGCAACTTAAGTGATAATGTAGTTAATGTATGACATGTTTTACTGAAGCAGAACACTTAAAATGACTCAGAATAATGGATCAGGGAACAATAATTTTTTGTTACCCGCTGGAGGGGAAAGAAAGGAAAAATTGTGTACATCTTACATAAGCATTTCATTACAACTGAACTAACTATGGAAATCTCATGTAAAATATTTTTCTTATCTGTAATTGCAAGATAGGACCCGTACAAGATCATACAGTAAAAATAATTTATGGATACAATAAAATAACATCCATTTCAAATGCAAGCAATTATGGAGTCAGTTTATGGTTTCCTGTCTTTAGATACCGATTATTAGAAGTGCTTGAGTTTTGCCAAAGCTGTATCAGTTACTGTTTGATGACATATTGATCACATGAGCGCTTTGGTTAGCATTCGTGGGGGCTGTTGCCTATTTTGAGTCTGTGACTTTCAAGGGACTCAGAGCATTTTGTCCATGTGTAGAGTAATGCAAGCCTAGGTATGGACTTGTATTTATTACGTTTGCTTTTTTTCCCCTAGAGCTTTTTAATATGAATATGGATATTATGTGGTTGTAATACCAGAATAATCATCACCAAAGAACTGGAGACACTAAACTATTTTAGTTGGATATGTAATTACATTCCTGCTTTAGTGTTCAAATCTGACATTCTCTTCTGTAGCGTTGAAAGTTCTGCAGCGTGAGGGGGGGTGGAGGTGGAAGTGGGGAAGAGCCCCGTGGAGCAGAGCGCTTGGCTTCAGCAGCTTCCATCCTTCCTCGGTGGTGATGGGTTTGGTGTTCGAAAAGAGTAAATACAATTAGTGGGAGACAGGCTCCCCCCCGCCCCCCGCCCCCCAATGGTAATGCGTGAATTTTGATCTTTTACGTCCCTTCCAAATAAAATGCGATGGTAGCTGTTTACAAAGTCTCTGCTGGTGCGGCTCCAGAAGGGCGAAGGAAATGAGTTGGAATTGTCTGTCTTGTCTTCAGCCTGTCCCCAGGGCCCGTCCCCCCAGCCGCGGGGCGGGGGGCAGGCAGCCGGAACCCCGCGGGGCCGTGCCACCCCCGGGAGTTGCCGACGAGCGCTGTTCTGCTGCCGCTTCCCGTCACCGATTAAACGCGCGGCTTCGTTCTCCCGCGGAGGTGAAGCGGCCCGCAGCAACTACCGCTGGCGTGGAGCGCCGGTAGCGGGGCCGCGCCCGGGGCCGCCCCGCGGGGCCGCGCCCGCCGCCCGCGCAGGCACCAGCAGCGGCCGCCCCGCGCTGACATCAGCGGCGGGGCAGGGCCCGGCTCCTGCGCCCGGGCGGCGGCGCGCAGGCCGGCTCCCGGTCAAACATGGCAGCGGCCGCCCTTGTCTGAGCAGTGCCGCGGCCCTGCTGAGGGGGGCAGGCGGGCTTGGGGTTCGTGGCCTCCATGGATGTCTCTTCCGATCCGTATCTGCCCTACGATGGCGGGGGAGGAGACGGCATTCCGCTCCAGGAGCTGCACAAACGAGGTATGCCGGATCGGCGTTCCGGTGACCTGTTCGCGTCTCTGGATGTGTCGGGCTGCTGTGCGGGGTTGAAGCGGAGGTGTAACGGCTTGTGAATTACCGCACTGCTTTGTTTTGCCAGCCTGACGCCTCTTGTAGGAGGAGAATTCGATTCTGGCTGGTTCCTGCGCTGTCAGTGATTGTTTTCTCTGTGGGTAGATTAGTCCTGCTTCACATCTCATCGGCTTGTGACTCCATCTTCGATATGTGGCAGTCTTTCCTTTCTCTCTCTCTCTCTCTCTTTTAAATCAAGAAAACCATCCCGTGCACAAAACCAACCCAGAATTGCGGTTGTGACTGGCCGTGAACAAATTGGCACGAGTTCGTTAAATGGGCTGTTTTCATGCCTTTCACTAACTTGCATAGGAACGGTGTTTGTCTAGCTTTGAAGTTTCCATACGCGCTTTTAGACTCGGCTCTTTGTTGACGTCTTCGATACGCGAAGGGAAATATGTCAGTTAAGCCAATACTGATGAGCTCTTAAGAAACTGGAGCTCTGCGGTAGGTTCTTTACACTGTTGCTTGCAAGGAAGCCAGTTTAAAAAGAAGACAGTGTTATTGGGGAAAAAGATCCTCCTTTGAGATTGCATTTTGTTTCTTAATGTAAAGCAGAATACCTTCTATAAAGATTGTTTTTTGTACTGAGAGAAGTTGTAGTTAGGAATAAATTAAAATTACGCCTTCAAATTCTGAGAATCTAAGCCTTTTTTTTTTTTTTGTCTTTGTTGGATTTGATAGTTACACTTTGGTGTTTTGAAACAGTAAATGTAGATTCTGATTGTAGTTTTGTTTAAAATGCCTAATCTAAAATTAGAAAGTTATCACCATTTACGACTGCTGGTGATGGCATTAGAGAGGAGGTAAGAGAAGAGGAGGCTGAGAAATAAGATATGATTTACATAAGTTATTTCTTTTTTTTTCTCTCCATGTTAAGTTATTGTTTCACCTTTCCTTGTAAACTCTAATTTCTGTAAATAAGTAAAGTAGATCACACTTTAAAACATTTTTCTAGCATTTTTATCTGTGTTTTAGTAGTTTACATAAAAGGTTATTTGTTGTCTTTTTATGATTCTTAAAATGGTTTTCAGCATATGTTAAGAATATCAACAGGTTCTGATATGGCTTAAGAATGTTTTAAGACAAGCAAATTTTTCTCTGCTCAGATTATTATCATGTATCAGGTGCTGAATAGATCTCGAAGTCAGATTTAGAATCACTTCTGAGAAATCGAGGATGGTATTTTCTTAAAACATTTGCAAGGTGTGAATTGGAGATCTTATCAGTGTATATAAATACCTGAAGGGGAGATGCAAAGAAGACAGAGCCAGGCTCTTCTCAGTGGTGCCTAATGACAGGAGCAGAGGCAATGGGCACAACCTGAAGCAGGGGAGGTTCCCTCTGAACATCAGGAACCATTTTTTTTTTTGCTGTGAGGGTGACTGAGCACTGGCACAGGTTGGCCAGAGAGGTTGTGAAATCGCCTTCCTTGGAGATATTCAAAAGCTGTCTGGGCATGGTCCCAGGCAACCTAGGTGGCCGTGCTTGAGCAGGACGGGGTGGGCCAGATAAACTCTAGATGTCCCTTCCAACCTCAACTCTTCTGTGACCATACATTTGTAGTTGGTTTTAAAGATGAAAACTTATTATTACACTTTCAAACTCTGCAAATTATAGTTAGATATTGAAATGTAATCAGCTATATATTCCTGGAAACTACCAGGTTTGAATTGATTTTACAATACAAAGAGTAGATATTTGCGATGCAGAATGGTATCTGGCACATTGGAGTATTGCTATTAAATATACAGTTTACAAATACTGTAGTGAAAACAGTCAAGGATTTGACCAGGTGTTCCCATTGTGACATTGCTAGGAGCCAGCAAGAGAATTTCCAGTTGTGACTTGTCTTTTTTTGCAGTTTCACTGAATTCTGTTAGGGCTTGTACTTCCTGTATTCTAATATTGTAGTTCAAAACCAGCGTTACTCCTGCTTCTTTGGTTTGCTATGGTGAGTTTAGATTTAAAAAAAACAGCAACAACAACAAAACCAACAACAAAACCCTAACAGTGTTACCATAATCTCTTGCAAATCTTAATTTGTCAAGTGCATATGACTCATCAGAAAATTGAGTCTCCAGACTAGTTTGTTCCATAGATTTCATCAAAATTTCTGGTTATTTTCTGCTGATTTACAGTACCACAGTAATCTGTTGTCATCTAGCTATCAAAATAAGGCTTAAAATGCTAATGGACAAATCCAGAAATTTAAAGTAAATTCTTGGCATGTCTTTATTATCTGTGAGTCTAGAAAAGGATACTACCAAGATTTACTCCTCTCGTGTAGATTTCAGAGTATTGTAATAACAGAAGAGAAATGGATAAAGATACTTTGAGAAAACAAGCTTAATTGTTAAAGCCTGTGGGATTTTTCCCCTCATTCACATACTGACAGCTCTTCTGCCCTGCAGAGTAATGTTCACGTCACGCTAAACCGCTTTGTAACATCAAAGCATTTGTTGCACTAATTGACTGCAGTGGCTCACCCAAAGTGGCTGTACCTCAGCAATGATGAATTGAGGGTTTAAATCGTTAGGGGTCTTTGAGGTTTAATTAATGGCCTTTACTAAAGTTCGATGAGATGAAATACAAAGTGTTATAATACATTATTATTAAAAGCCTGACCCGTTGGTTGTTTCCCTTAAGAAGATGTTTTATTTTTTTTTAGTGCAAATATGCTGTGAAACATCAATCACTCTTTCATTTCCCTGTCACCTCTTTTTCCCTAAATAAGCATCCATTTTACTATTCTTTCAGAATTTGAAATCTGAGTAATAGCAGTACATGTATAGTGGCCAAACTACCAGTAGCAAAACTTGAGCTTCAGTGAGTATGAGGGTTGTTAACTCCCTTTTATTTGTTACATACAAAAAAAGCACATCTTAGATTTTAGATTTGGGACGTCCTCAAGCCAAATTAATGAAATGCTGTACCACTAATAGTCTGCAATTGAGTCAGTAGCCAGGAGATGTGAAAATTACATATATAAAGAGAACACCAAATTTACTGATGACTTAGTTTTAGTAAACCTAATTTTTTGGAGAGGCAGAACAACTCACAATTTCATCTTACATTGTGCACCTGTCACCACTGCGTGTAGGTGCAACTCCTATTGCTTAGAGTATACTATGAACCAGAGGATATTTGATAATATCCTAGGAAGAATCTGAGTCAGATGCATATTGAGCCGGTTGAGATCCTCTAAGTGGTAAATGTTATACTCTCCTATTTTAGGCCACATTTCTGCTTATGGGCCTCTTATGTTTAAGAATTAGTAGATAAATCAAAAGCCATTAGAGACTGAAATTCTCAGTGTGACCTTTGAAGTAAATGGGTGTGAAAGTTGTGTACACATGCCCAGAGCTAGAGTTTGACCCTGAGATTTTATTGGTAGCAGAGAAAGAGTAATAAAATTTAATTTTTAGACTAATTACAGGCTCATGACAGACAACGTGATCAAGATAATATAGTTGTCTTACATTGAGTGCTTTGAGAAAAAGCATTAATTGGAGAAATTTAGCATGGTTACAGCACTGAATTTCTGCTGCAGTTTGTTTTAAGGTTCCTAGTATAAAGAAGGGATATGTATTTTCAGTTATGAGTTTAGCATATTTGACTTTGGTGATTAACAGAAAGTGCCATGAGATATAGCTACAGTAGTTACAGGTTATCTGTCTGCATGTGCTATATGACTGATAAGGTTCTCTATTAGGCATGTATTTCTCAATTTTGGAAACCATTTTGAGAAGTACTATTATTTGAGGTATTAGAAAGCTAATGAACAAATCAAGATTATGCTCTCCTTGGCCTGACTCAGATAATCATATTAGCAGAATTATTATTTTCATTGCATCCTGTCTTTGCCCTCCAAAACAGCGTATAAATAAGTAGCTCTTACGTACATGCAGCAGCAGCTCTTGGAAATCTAATCTAATTTATCTAAATTCATAGAATCATAGAATGGTTAGAGTTGGAAGGGACCTTCAAAGGTCATCTAGTCCAACCCCCCTGCAAGGAGCAGGGACATCCCCCACTAGATCAGGTTGCTCAGCGCCTCATCAGTTTCTGTTGTTCTGACTGTTATTGCCTTGTCCATTGTTGGATGATAGATTACTTTCCTTTCGTAATGTTTGCTTTATCTAGCGTCATATATCTATACCTTTTATTTTTCTCATCTCCTTCCTGCACTGTTCATCTTCTATTTAAGTTGTAGTTTTAGTAGTGTGGGGATCTCCATAACTCTTCGCTTGCCTGTCTGAAGTCCCTATTCATTCTAGACATAACTAAACAAATACAGCCCATTCTGCCTTTAAGACTACAAGAAAAGAAATCTGTAATAATAAAGCTATTTTTTCCTCTGATCATAGAAACAGAAGTGTTTCTTCTGAAGTAAAAAGCCAAAGCGATTGCTGTTCTTTTTTTTTTTTAAATTATGCTATAGACATTGAGCAATACTTGACCTCCTGTTTGCCGCCTTCTCAGATTCCTGTGCATTTGCAGTGTATGCAAGTCTTCAAAAGTCTTGGTTTAACGCTGAGGTGCTACTATTCAGCTTTCATTTAACTCCTACTTTTAAAAAGTTATTTTTAAACCCAGATTATTTTTTTTTGCCAGAAGAAACGGAGAGAAGGGGATTATCACTCAGTACTTCGGTAAAGCATTTTATTTCTTTACCCTGTTTTTCAAATCTTGCGCTGAGTCTTCCTGTTTCCCACCTATCAGATTTTTTCCAGCTGATTTTTTCCAGTTAGTATATTGCAGGGTTTTGTAATTTATGTACGTATTTTGATTGTAATGCAGAGACCAATTTGTGCTTTTAAGCCTTTGATGCAGTTTAGAAGAGCCAACTGAAGAGAGAGGCTGAAAATTCGTAGTTATACACGAAGGGGAGCATAGCACTTGATTACAAAGACTTTAAAATCATCAATCATCAACAATAGTGAATGATAGCCCTCTGGCATGGCGTGCTGTGTTTCTGATTCTGAAATTTAAAGATTACTTCTGGCCAGGAAAAGACAATAGTGCTTAATGACTCTTCCTGAGTGGTTACACACAAATTTAAATAAAGTGATGATTGTTTCTTGTCATTGTTTTTAATATGAAAGCCTCATAATTTGAGGTCTGAATATGGAGACAGAAAGAAGCTCAGGCACTAACACATTATCTTGTGTATACAAATCTTCTTTGTTACAAGTGTATATGATCCTTATGGTGTGCATTACATTCAGGGTGCTTCCCCGCCTCCATTCCCCTTGCCACCTAATACCCAAGGACACAGGAGTGAAGCAAAGCCTTGGATTAGTATCTAGCCTCCGGAAAGCTACAGCCCCTGCTGATTTTAGCACTCAGCAGGTTTGGATGGTCATGTCAGGGAGAGCTTATTCCAGGCTTTGCTGTAAACTGATTAGCTTCATTTTCACTCGGAGAGGTGCATTTTTTTTTCTTTTTTCCCCTCCTTTCACATTGCTCAGAGTAGCACAGATGAAACTCATCGCACTGCTGTCAGCTAGAAGAACAGCTGCTGAGGGGAATCCTGTGGTGTTATGTGCTGTCTAGAAAAAGGGATGTGTGAGCAGCAGCAAAAAATATTCTTGCTGTAAGAGTTAGCAATTACGTAGCTTGTAGAGAAATACCTTTGAGAAATTGGATCCTATCATTTTTTTGCCATTGACTCCAATATTGACATTGTTTATCTGTTGTTGTGTTCACAACTCTGAAATGTTTCTAAATGTAGCCTCCTTTGGGAGTTTTGAGCTCTGTGAAATGGATATTACTGTGTAGTGTCTGGATATTAATATTTATGTAGAAGTTTTGAATTGTTTCCAGCAAAAAGATGTAATTAAAATCTAACAAGACCCCAAGGGTGCATTTATATATTTCAGTGTATCTAGTCTGACAGTTTGTTGCTGTGGAAGGGGACGAACTTGCTTGTTCTTCTCCATCTCTTCTCTCAGTTCTTGCTCTTACACTGGCTCTGTTTCTTGTCTGATAGCACAGAAACTTTATTCCAGTTGTGTATAATGGCATGATTTTTATTTTTTGTTAGTTCTTCTTAGTCAAATTCGCACGTTTGCTTGGTTTACTGTGCAGTCGGATCCAAGGGTGGCAGAGCTGATCCAAGAGCGAGGGTAGGAGTGTGTGACCAAGAACAGGAGGGAGAAACAGAGGGAGCAAGATCTCCTATTTCAGTGGCGACAGTCTGTTAGATCAGCTTTATGTCCTGAGAGATAAGTCTCATTTAATAAAATGGAGTAAGCTTATAGATGCTCAGTTTAAGACAGAGCAGTGTATTTTGTCATGTGCATTCAGAAGATGTATATCTTATGCTATATAGCATATAGAAGGGGTCTTAAACTTTATCATTAAATTATGGTCTCTGTTAACTCTGTTAGCCACTTTATTGAGCCTGTTCATGTCTTAGTTCTGTACCTTATTCTCTATGGCAGCTGTAGCTTTGTGGATTTGTTCTGTAGGTGATATTGGGTAATTGTTCAGATAATCACATCGTGAAGAACCACATAAAAATCTATTGTGCACTGTTTGATTACCCACAATGCCATATTTGTCTTAAATCTTGGTGTTTCTCTTCTCATTATTTTTATGAGAAAGGAAGGAACACT
Source organism: Ardeotis arabs (assembly GCA_011801015.1). NCBI lineage: Eukaryota > Metazoa > Chordata > Aves > Otidiformes > Otididae > Ardeotis > Ardeotis arabs. The sequence continues at coordinate 27,020 of JAAGAY010140392.1, read as the reverse complement.
GTACACAAGGAGAGTCAGGAAGGATTTTTGAACAGTTAAACAGAAAGCAGGAGCATCAAGTATGTTGCAAAACCCCTTTCTTGTGTGAAACTGTATTAATATAATTGTGAAGCACTAGCTCCATAATTTCTTTAACTTGAGGTGTTTTAAGTGTACTTCCAGTAGGATTTTTAAATCGTAGAGTGTGGAAAAATTGAACCCACTGCCTCCCTGTAAGAGAGAACAAGAAGAGGTGAGAACCCAGGTGCACTGGCTCTTCATTTCTTCATACCAAGGACAGAATAGCAGGGCCCTGAAGATATTTATGATCTACTGGATTCCTTCACTGGAAACTTGTGCCGAGAGATCTGTGAAGTGAAAAATGCAACAGCATGAGTGTGTCGGCAACTCACATTTTGATTTGTTAGTGTTTTAAATTTACCTTGAAAATTTTGTAACTATACCATAGTGAATAGTCAGCAATGATCTGCTCATATTTTAAAGACATTAGTCCTTGCTGGCGTAATCTTATTCTTTTAAAATGAATTAGCTAAACTTACCAGGTATTTTTCTTGAGAAAACATTACTTTCATCAGCTGTGTGTTGCTTTCAAATCTGAAAGAAATCTACTGAGTTGCAAAAGGACGAGAGTATGAGATCACTACTAGAGGAGGTGAGGCAGCCTTTGAAAATGCTGTGTATGGCACCTGAAAAATGCTGTGTCTAGTATATATAAATCAACTTTTTGTCATATTTATCATAGTTCCAACATCAGTCAAGATTGAAGGCTGCTTATATGAGCCAAATATATAGACTATGAAAGAAGAGATATGCCTTGCCTCAGGGGGGGAAAAGGGCAAGGAGGAATCTGTAATGTATAAAACAACTTGTGTGAGTATAGCAGAGTATTAGTTCTGTAATTTCTGTGTTCCTGCTTTACGTCAGTGTTGAGAGCTAACAGCCATTCAGTATAACTTCATGCTCAGAGGAAAATGAAGGAAAGCGATATGGTGAGGACTGCTTTTTCTGTCAGGCATAGTGTCCTCTTAAGCAGTTTTGGATTGTTTTTTTCATTCTCATTAAAAACAAACAAACCAACCCTCTACTTCTTCAGAGATGAGAGCTTTTTTATGGTCTTGGAATCTGCTTCTATTATTCCAGTCTTGTCCATGTAGCGTTTTTGTACAGTGTTTTACTGTTAACCTTAATGCTTATTACAGGTTTGTTTTTTTTTTCTTTCAACATCATGCAATATTCTTTTATTAGGTTTTTGGTGTGGGTTTGGGTTTTTTTTTTTTAATAACTTTACTTGAAGCAGTTCTTCAGCACTACCAGAGCTGATTGCTGAGAAAGGATTTTGCTGAAGGCTTGGAATTACATGCATGGAAGGATAACAAAAGTCAGCTGCCTTCCTACAAGGTAGTTCAGGCAAGACCTGCAGTGACTGAATCACCTAAAAGAGACAGTCTCCTTTCTCTGAAGAAGCATGTTGCTTTTGTTGTCTGTAAGCTTACTGATTGCAAGCTTACTGATTGCAAGATTGCAAGTCTGTGATTGCAGCAGCTTGCTAGTTATATGTTGAGAATACAGGATCGTTAAAGATGCTGATGGAGAAGAGTGTGCTAATAAAGGCATACCAGCTATCTTAGTTTTGCAAAGTGTTGAGGAATTGTGTTGAATTTCCTTTGTAAGCATTCCCTTGAGTTGTACTGAGCCTCTGAGAGGATCAGGATATAACTATTTGTCTCCCTGTAGTAACGTGGGTTGGTTTGGAGTAACAGTAATAATAAAAGTTGTGCCTGACACTTTTACCATCTGCTTCCCGGACTAATAAAGCCTTAAGCAAACTCATATGTAACAAAAAGAAGACTTTACTTTCTTTACAGCTGCAGAATGGCTCAGGTGTGTACATACAGAAAATGGAGGTGTTCTCCTCCATCGTAGCTAGAGTCTGTGCATATATACCTTGTGTGCTAAGTGCTTGTTGCGATTAAGTCTAAGGCTGCTTGTATTTTGATGAAAAGCACTTGCATTGAGTTGTAGCCTGAGAGTCTTGAAACTTGAGGACCGGGGAAAAGGAGGAGGAAGGAAAGGGAAATACTTCTTGAACGTTGGGAGTGTCCAGAAGTCTACATTTGCTAAATGCTACAATTTATCAGGGTAATGATGATTTCTTGCTTGGAAGTTAGAATGTTCTGATGAAAAAAATCTGTGTTATGGTAAGGATTTTAACCAAATCCATTAAGTTGAAAATAAATTTAGTAGCACTTCAATGAAACTGGCAATAAATGATGAGTATTTGCGTGTGTTTATATTGATGAGTATCGTTGTCATAGCTGGAAGGAGCATCTTACTGCGTAAAGGAGAAGGAAGGGAAGAAAGGGAAGCAGAAGTCTGGAAAAGTGTTGGGCAATGGTAAAGATACATTTCTCTAGATTCTAGTTTAGAATAATTATACGCTACGTAGATCATAATACTAGCTGTAGAATGTCATCTCCCACTGCTGTCAGACTTATGTCTCTTAGATACAGAGCATCAGATTTTGTGGAGTTGTCCTTTTCATGGTTCTCTGTAGGGCAGTCTTTTTACCACACACTAATGCAGGATATCGCCGCTGCCCTTGGTACGAGATTATAGCTGTTCAGCTGTATCAGGTGTTTGTGGCAGCTCTGTGTTCCGCAAAAACACTTCTTCAGCTTCACATCTTGTTCTGTGTCTTCTCCTTGTCATGCAATAATCACTTATACTCCAGTATTTGGTGTGCCAGCAAGTGCTGTCAAAGTAGGAACCTGACACAGTTCTGATGGGGTCTGGTGCAGTGAGTGTGGTGCCATCCCTGATGGTTTTCCTGGAGAGAATTCCAATTCAGCACCTTGTGATATGCATAAAATAATCTGTTACTGTTTGTCATACATTTATAACTTTCAACTCTCCTTTACCTTGTGTAGCATAGGATTGCACACTCCTTATAGCTTGATACTGCTTCATTTATAGCAGGATGTAAACCCAACTCCTCTGGGGCAAAGGCAAGTTTTTGTCCTATCATGGTTACTCAAGTTCGGGAAACTGCTTGATCACATTGCAACTTTGTAGGAGAGTAATAATTGAACCATGGCTGAACTTAATTTATGTCCCTTACTTTGCAAAGGAGGTTAATTTCATGTAAAAATACCATTTTCATAATGTATTCTGTTATTCTTTTCATGTTGAGAGCTAAACTAATCATTATAGTGTGAATTTTGTTACTGCCTCTTCCACAAGATCAGCTTGCCCTTTCAGCTACCCAGACATGTATCTTAGCTTTCCTTTCTAGTTATGAGAATTAGAAATGACAAGAGAATTGAATCCCTTATCCTAAAGCAAGGTTTTCACGATCACCTCTGTTAATAAATCTGATTTAATTTGTTGTTGTTAGCCTTTTGTTAATGGAAGCATAGGTAATGCTTCTTTATATCTGTCTTAAGAGAGACTAGAGGCAGCTTTGGGAAGAGATTTACAGGGCTTAGCTATGGTGGATAGATGAGGGAGAATTTAGTATGGCATAGACTAGGGAAAAAAAAACGGTTTCAAGAAAGATGGCAGCCAGGCTAGCATGAGAGAATGATATTGGCATTGTTGAGGAGTTGTCTCTTGCATTTGCTTTCTCCTTTTACTTTAAGGTTGGTGGGTTTTTTTGTAGAATTTTATCTAATTTTAAGCTTTTCTATATATAATGTGTATATGTAGTGAATAGTAGTTGTGTATCTTGAAGATTTTAGATTGCATTTTGTCTTAGTAGGATTTTTGTATTACTTTCTTCTGTGTTGTCTTCCACCACTAAGAAAATGTCCAAATAAACACTGCGTTACATAGCAGGCATAAACGAGATCTCTCAAACAACTGAGAGGCTGAGACACACTTTTGGGTCTGAGTATAATGCCAGGTGTCACACTGCTTCTGCTAGATCTCAGACTTCATAAATTTAAGGGGAAAAAGCACATTTTACCTATATATAAGTCTAATTGTCAATTGGTGAATTCAGCTTTGTAGCGTTTGGAAGTTTACAGATAGGCCCTTGAAGACTTTTTTTTTTTTTTTTTTAAGTTGGAAACTTTTGCTGACAACACCAAGAAGCTGAGCCTGCAATTAAAAAAAGTCAAATAACCAACCAACCAAAAAAATCCAACTCACTAACCATCCCAGTGTCAGTCTAGTGAAATGAGTTCTAGTGCTTGAGTTGAGTTCTAGAAGTCTTGGCCAGCTTGAGCCTACATCTTTAAGAACAGAGATTATTGTCATATGCCACATGCTGTTGGCCAAATTATTTTGTTCTTAGTCAAACAAGTGAGAGTAATCACTCTAAATCATTATCTATATTAACCTCATCATAAATGTTCCCTTTGTAGCAATTACTGTTGCAGAAGCAGTTTGTGTTGGGTGGGCAAATGGTGGCCATACTATATTTAGGCAGCCATCCAGCAGAAAATTATGCTTGAAGTCTGTAAATATACCTCAGGAACTCAAAAAAGCCAAGTTATTACAGAACTGATGACATTTGAAAGCTTAAAAAAATAAAACTTTCTTGATCCCTTGTGAAGATGGAAAAATGCTCAGTATCCTTCTTGCTGTTCTTAGTCTCATCACTGAAAGAAATACATTTGGGGAACTAGCTAGTGATGACAAATTAGTAGAAGACATTTTCTTTATACAATATTCCCAACTTTTCATGACTGAGGGCTGTTCTGCGAGTTGCCTGAAATAAATAAATAAAATTTTTAAAAGTAAGTAGTTGCTTGTCTTTCTGTTGCTTCTTAGCTGCATTGACAATCTGTTGATAATGTATTTTAGGTTTGGTTTAGACATGTAGGAGAGTTTGGTAGCCAACGGCATGTAGATTCAAAAATAACTGGCAACTTATGGAAGTGCTGTGAACTTTAATAATCTGGTTTTATTTTCTTACAGTGAGATTTTCCTCTGATAGTTAAAAAGCTGAAACAAGCTTGAAGTTAAATCTGTGTCGAAGCTGCTCATTCTCATTTTTTCCACTTTGTTCTATTGAAGTTTCTCTGGAGTCTGCACACAAAACAGAACAGTTTGACTAGTACATTCGTATTTAACCAATGGAAATACAAAGTCACTAACATGCAAATTTAAGCTTCAGTTGAGTCACAAAAACAGTAGTGACATGCAACACTGAGAGACCTAAATGAAGTAAAATATGCATATTATGGGAAGTGTCTTAATTACTTGTTCAGAAATTTTATATACTGTAGTGTTATGAACATTAGAATACTTTGTTTATTGTAGAATTAATTCATTCCTGTCTTTCTTCTGCCACAGGAACTCATTATACAATGACAAATGGAGGAAATATCAACAGTTCAACACATTTACTGGATCTTCTGGATGAACCAATTCCTGGAGTAGGAACATATGATGACTTCCATACCATTGACTGGGTTCGAGAGAAGTGCAAAGACAGAGAAAGGCATAGACGGGTACTTGAGATAAATAACAATACTCGGAAAATAATTTTTTTGGATGTTAGAATTAAGGTCTGATCTAGTAACACATACAAATGTGCGCATACTTCAAATTTGTAAGTGGTTACATCAGCTAGAACTACTTGAATGCTATTTAAAAAGCAGTGTTTCATTGATACCTGCAGTCCTGCAACAGTATTATAACTTGGAAAGGAAATGGTAATTTAATAAAGTGGGAATAGTTCCCTGCACCCAAATGACATTTTTACAGTACTGCCTTTTTCGCATACTAGTGTATTTAATACTATTTTCCAGTGTAGATATATTTGTTATCGTACAATGGTACTTATGGTGGTACTTCTACAGAGAAGTGAGCACTGATGTGTATTGCTTTTGTACTGACACCAGTGTATCTGTGCTGCTGCTACGTGGTGCTGTGGTTGTTTGGATTACGGAAAGTGAAAATTCTCATATCTAAAACACTTACATCAGTGTATATATATGCTTAACTAAAACATAGCCTTGCTATGTGTGGTAAATGTCCTTTCCACTCTCCCATCACAGAACTTGCTTTTCTCCTCTTCTTTACTGGTTTCTTCAGAAGATCTTCGTAGTTCAGACTGTTCATCTTTATCAGTGTGTTCTGCAACAAAATCTTTCATGAAATGGACTCAAGTCGTATTAGTCAGTAACATGCTAGAGATTGTCATTCATATAATAGACTTCTTTAATAGCATTTTAGGAGGAAATATGCTATTTAGGGCTTTACTGCCAAACTTTTGCGATGCTTACATTAATTAACCTTAAAAACAGAACAGATTTGGAGATGTGATGGATCACTAAATGTTTTTAACTGATCAAAGTGAATAGTTCAAAATGAATTGTAATTGTATGGAGGAGTCAGGGGAGAGGTTTCTTCATTTAGAACACAGTAGTGTTATTCTGCTTTCTTTGAAAACACCATTTTTAACTTTCTGGAAGCAAATGTAGAATCATAGAATCATAGAATGGTTAGGGTTGGAAGGGAACTTCAAAGGTCATCTAGTCCAACCCCCTGCAAGAAGCAGGGACATCCCCCACTAGATCAGGTTGCTCAGAGCCTCATCCAGCCTGGCCTTGAATGTCTCCAGGGATGGGGCATCCACCACCTCTCTGGGCAACCTGGGCCAGCGTTCTACAACCCTCATCGTAAAAAATTTCTTCCTAATATCTAATCTAAATCTATCTCCCTCTATTTTGAAACCATTACCCCTAGTCCTGTCACAACAGGCCCTACTGAACAGTCTCTCCTCATCTTTCCTGTAGGCCCCCTTGAGGTACTGGCAGACCTCTATAATGTCTCCCTGGAGCCTCCTCTTCTCCAGGCTGAACAGCCCCAATTCTCTCAGCCTGTCCTCAGAGGAAAGGTGCTCCAGCCCTCTTATCATCTTCGTGGCCCTCCTCTGGACCCTCTCCAACTGGTCCATGTCCTTCTTATGTTGGGGGCTCCAGAGCTGGACACAGTACTCCAGGTGGGGCCTCACCAGGGCAGAGTAGAGGGGCAGAATCACCTCCCTCGACCTGCTGGCCACGCTCCTCTTGATGCAGCCCAGGATGCGGTTGGCCTTCTGGGTCGCAGGGGCGCATTGCTGGCTCATGTTAAACTTCTCATCCACCATCACTCCCAAGTCCCCCTCCTCAGGGCTGGTCTCAATCCATTCTCCGCCCAGCCTATATGCTGATTTACTTTGACATGGTTAAAAGAATAATCTTACACTAGTTTAAAAAACCAAATCATCCACAATTGCACTATCTAGTGCTTTTTTTAAGGAAAAGAGATCTTTGGACAATGGATCTGAGAACACTTACGTTGTTTGAATGCTTCTAATGAAAAGTCAGAAGGTGTTTTGCATGTAATACTTTATTTCATAATTTGATATCTAAGCAGTAATTAACACAACACTACCTTTACCATCTAGTGGATATGCCATTGGGTAGAATGCTGGGCCTGACGAAATCCTGGCAAAGGCAGATCACACCTGGAAATAGGTTATCTAGGGTGAAGTCTCACAGATGTTAGTCATTTTAATGTCTGAGACAGAAAAGTCAGACAATGCAGTTCACAGTTTATAGTCACAGAACTAGTGTGACATTTATAAATATGGCCTGAATGATAGGAGGCTGTCTGGCCATGAAATCAGAGATGTAGAAAGAAGAAGGAATGAGTATTAGTGCAGAGGAAACTATAAAATATGTTTATTTGCTTTAGGGCTGGTATTTTTTTCTAAATTTCCTCATCTAATATTGTGCTTTCTTGGTTTGTTTGGGTTTTTTTTGGTTTTTTTTTTTGTTTTTTTACTGTTTTTTTGGCACATACTTTCTGCCTTCTTTTACAGTATTAAAAATCATAAGAATAGGATTCAATTACATAATGAAGGTTTAATCATAAAACAAGTTATGCACAAGTTTCACCTAAGTGCACAAAGGAAAGTAAAGGCTAAAATAAGAATTACTATTTCTTCAGTACAATAACTTTAGATGTCATCAGTAATAGTTGTCTTGAAGTCCAAACTATTATATGATTCTATGGTTATAGAGTAGTTTTCCAGTTTTTGGTTTAATTTTATTTTTATGTGGGTTTTAGTCTAAAGATAAAAGATGTTTATATTTGAAATAGAAGTTTAGGAATCTGAATTGTATGGAATAGCTTATTAGTAGTACACTAACAGTTTATTTGAGGTTCAACAAAAGTAATTTAAGATTTAGGAGAGAAATAATTTTATGATTACATGTTTTAGATGTGTGTGATAGAAAGTACTGATTTATCCTAGTAATGCATTTCCTGATTTTTAGTTCTTTAAATTAAGGAAATTTACTTTCCTCTGTCAGTTGTTTGATGTCTGAATAACCAAGCTGATTTATCTATGTAAAGCACTAAATGCAAGTTTAAAGAGAGGGTATATTGGCCTGCAGTTTGCATCATGAGTTTGTATGTCATACTTACTTTTTTTTCCTCCTGTTTATACTACAGAAACACCTACAAGTAAACGTAAAAATTTCTCTTTGCAGATTAACAGCAAGAAGAAAGAATCAGCATGGGAGATGACAAAAAGTTTGTATGATGCATGGTCAGGATGGTTAGTAGTCACACTAACTGGTTTGGCATCAGGTAAATTAAAAACCAGAGGATTTCTTTCTTACATTTGTCAGCAAGTGTGGTTACTGTGCTTTTTATTTGTGTGCTATCCATCAGCCTGGGTAAGAACTAGTTTGGACTACTACCATAATTCCGTGAGGACTACCTTGACTTACAGGCTTTAGCGTTTTGAGGGGAGGGTTTACTAATCAAATGGAAAAGAAAAATCCTCACTGAATTTAGTTGGAGTTTCTCAGAGTTATTGAACTTCCACCTACTAAACTATCAATGTTCTTTAATCCTGTGGTTGAGATTAGTGTTTTTCCTTTCTTTTAAATTTTGATGTTTTTTTCTGCTGTGCATTTGGGGAGAGGGGCGGTTTGTTTGTTTGTAGGTTGTTTTTTTTTTGTTTGCTTGTTTTTTTTCTGGGAACTTTCCTGAACCCATTAGCTTATTCCATATGGACCAAAAAGTGTAGTTTTGGTAAACACACTTTCTTATAAAGCATATGCTCGTACATGAGCGAAGTCTAGCTGTATGTTTAAGTCATACCTTTCTAGAGGCTGTTACACAGAAAATATTTACTTTAACAGATAGAATTTGTTGGCCTCTACTTCAACTCCATTTTTTGGTTTTAATGTATTTTAGGATGAGTTTTGTAGTTAAATAATCATTAGTTTGTGGCCCCACTGTCATGTAGTGGTGCTCTCTATCAGCATAGTTTGGAGTGACTAAAATGTGCAGGAGTCAGAAGGCACAAACTTTGTGCCTAGTTTTTTTTTTTAAAAAAAAAAAGTATTTCAAACAAAGATCTTAGATTAAATGCTAGGAAAATTGAATTAGTTGTGGAGTATGGCTGTGCCCCTTAAAAAGGCATGGTGACTGTGTAATTACGACTTAGATATATACATAATCCCTTTCACAAATCACATATAAATTAATATATATGCAAAGTTTGTAACATGTTTATATACCTCTGAATGTACAAACTGGGAGTCTATAATTACTGGAAATTGCTTGTGATAATTTGAGTGGGAACGTGCAGTCTTTCTACCCCCTAAGCAGTTATGTATATGAAAATTGTGTTACTCTGTTTCTGAGCAACAAAGCGAGCAAATTCTGGCTGTGAATTCCTGAGTTTTTAGTTTCAGTTGCTTTCTGTTGTATGTGTCTAGTGAATCTTAAATGGTACAACCTTGATTTCAGTCACGGGGAGATCTTATGTTTATGTATTTTAATTAATTTGATTGAAATTTTATTCTACTGAAATACTGCCTTTGGCTTTGGTTAGCCCAGGATCTCAAACTGAGGGTCTGTCAAGATTAGTACATATAAATTCCTAAATCGGAGGTAACTGTCCACTGCCAACTTACAGAAGAAAAAAGGGGCTGTCTCTTAGACAGCTATTTCTAGTAGTGATCAATACCTTAAAAATAGTAAATTATAACTAATTAACAATTGTACATGTTCATAAAAATATTGACTTTAGAACTAGTTTTTCAGTATGCTGCTACTGTGAAAAACTATTTTGCTTTTGTAAAATAAAGGAATTTTAAAACTATTTTTTAAAATCCTTTGAAGCAATTTCCTAAGTAATGCCTATTTTTTGAAGACTCTCCAGCAAATTTTCTGCATGTAGTTACAGCACAGAATCCCTCTTAAGCTTTGAGTTTGTGAACTGCTTAGTATCTATACTGTTTGTTACCCTGCAGTAGGAATTTTACATGCTCACCGTGTCACAGACTTAAGTAATTTTGTATATGGATCACATGAATGTCATCAGGGTTTATTTGGTGTTTTACTTATGTTGCTCTAAAACTGTTGTTGGCAAGGTGAGAATTGTTTCCTCCAAATACAGTATTCTGTACAAAACATAGTAGAATAGTTCATGAGTTCACTGAGGCATGGCAAGGTAGTTTTGTCAGAAGATTTGTTGTCATTTTCATCACGAAAATGAACCAATCCTCTTTTGATTCTTAACTCCTTATAAGGTTTCAGTGGACTATTGGAGAACTGTGGCATAGGGGAAAAAAAGAAAAAAAAAGATGCATTTAACTTGGGAAATATACAAGGTGCTAGATTCTTAAGCAAATACTAATCTTACCATATTGCAAATAGGATCTATTCCTGGAAATCAGTAATATTTTAAATGTCTGTTTCCTTAGGTCTTCTGTAATTTCAATTTACATCAATTAATACGAGCACATACACTTCATTTTAGCTCTGTGTGTTATTCCTATTTACCAGAATATTAATACTAAACTGTTTATACAACAGGGGCATTGGCAGGTTTAATTGACATTGCTGCTGACTGGATGACTGACTTAAAGGAAGGCATTTGCCTTAGTGCTTTGTGGTTTAACCATGAACAGTGTTGTTGGGGTTCAAATGAGGCCACATTTGAAGAGAGAGATAAATGTCCACAGTGGAAAACATGGGCAGAACTAATAATTGGTCAAGCAGAGGTAAGTATATACCCATTCTTTGATGATGTTGCTCAACAACTCGACCGAACGTGGAAAGAAAATAATGGTCTTAAGGTTAGGGTACTGAACACGGATTTGGGTTGTACTGTCTGCTCCATTTTTCAGCATTTGAATGGATTGATAGGTTATAGTGTAATAAATGTGCATTTCATGCACTGCGAGGGGACTTGGAGTGTTGCAGGTATAAGGAAGTTATGAGAGTATAGAACTATTAATAACATGACAATGTCTGTTCTTGATCATAGCTATACATAAAAAAATAAAAAATGTATCGTGTTCTCTGGTAACTAAGAATAGATTGGTTTTATTTTTTCTACAGCAATTTTTTTTTTTTAAGAAGGAGGATTTACTCAGTAGTCAGTAGATTATAGCAGCTATTAGCTATTAAAAAATACCCATGCTATGTTTGTTTTTTCTTTTTAGAGTGAAGGGTTAGAACACTTTCTACCTTGTATAATCTGGTCTTTGTTGATGTGCAAGTGTCATGACTTTATGCTTTTCAAACAAAACTCTCTTTCTTGGCTTGGTAGTGATTACTGTCCCTCAAAATGTGTACCTAAATGTACTTGCAGCAAGAATATTTCTGGGTTATTTTAAGTACTGATTTTGCTCCTACACCAAATTTATATTCTGACATTTTGTTTTGTTTTGTTTTTGCTTTTAGGGTCCAGGTTCCTACATAATGAACTACATAATGTACATTTTCTGGGCTTTGGGCTTTGCCTTCTTAGCAGTTTCTCTGGTGAAGGTATTTGCTCCCTATGCCTGTGGCTCGGGGATACCTGAGGTGAGGTCTAGCTAACATATACATTATAGATGTTTCATATTAATGTGAAAATTCCTGCTGCTTTACAGAGTTGGGGGAAGGCAAGAGGGAGTGCCCTGTGACTTTGATGTAATACATTAATACAAGTATTCAAATTGAAATAATGTAATTGTGCTAATTGTTGCTGAGAAAAATAGCACAAATTTCAGAGAATCTCATGAGTTTGTGGATCTTGCTGTGTGCTTCTGGCTGGACTACTTTCTAAGGAAGGATTTAGCTAGAGAGTAGACTTCTGAAGAGTGATTTCCAAAGCTCCTCCCAGTCCCCACCTTCCCTACGGTGATAAGGGAGCAGTGGTTCATTAACAGAATACGGGTCCTTTGATGCAGCAATTGATCTTTTGTTACACTGGCTTTAATTGCCTTAACTAGCACAAACCATCACACAATCACAAAGTAAAATGCGTGATATCCTCAAAAACTCATTCTTTTTACAATTGCTGTCTGCTACTGTACACAGAATGGGAGGGAAAAACCCAAAGTCAAAATCTGATCAGTCTCACTTCTCCAGTCATTCTGTAAATATTTCTTTATGTATGTGTACTATAGAAGTTCAAGGACAAATCCTGCCTCTGAATAAGCCTGGAGTAGTGTGCTGTTATTCCAGAGGAGATTTCATCCTAAATTGATTTGCAAATTAGCTAACCTTTACTTTCTAGACACAGCTGCCCAGTGTTTTGTTTGTATCCTATTTATAGACGTGTTGTGTTTTCCTATGATAAATATATTATTTCTTATATATGGGCATATTCTCCAGGCTAACGATATGACACTGTTAGGCAAAGTAATACCTTAGGCAAGTGGCACATCTTTTCTAGTGGAAAAAGGTGGATCTTTTCCACTCAATCTACTGTTGTATTTTTAGGTAGAGATAGTAAAACATAAGGAGGGGTAAAAATGATGCAAATGTGATATTGCTACAATAGATGACCTTGAGTATAGTTTTTGCAGGTTTATTTTTCCTTTGGGAGTTTTCTGACTTTCACTTTGTAATTTACATCATAAACCAATGAATGCAGTCTTAGAAGCTACTGCAGATTAATTTTCTACTAAATGCAATTGATATTGTTGTTGTATGTTATTGTCCAGTGTTTAAGAGTCAGCTGCAAATGGAAAGCCTCTGGCAACCAAATGGACTCAGTGTAGTGATCTGAACAACACAGGTTTTAAACTGTGATAAAGTTAGTGATTTGAAAAGGCTATTTTGGAAGTTATGGAGCTAAAACACTAAAAGTAATTATTTTCTGAAGAAAGGAGAATACAATGACATATTATTTTTAATTTCTTCCAGATAAAAACTATTTTGAGTGGCTTCATCATCAGAGGTTACTTGGGGAAGTGGACTTTGATGATAAAAACAATTACTTTAGTCTTGGCTGTCGCATCAGGTTTGAGTTTAGGAAAAGAGGGTCCCTTGGTACATGTTGCCTGCTGCTGTGGGAATATTTTTTCCTACCTCTTTCCAAAGTACAGCACAAATGAAGCTAAAAAAAGAGAGGTAAGTTCTTGCAAAAGCGTTTCTATAATGTATTGAATATCCATGCATTTACACTGGTTTGTTTAAAAGATAGTATTTGTTCTCTTGGACGGTGTTTAGGCTTGGATTATCAATGTTACTTATTGTGTTAAGAACAATGTATTATCCCTGGCATTCTCCAAGGTAAATTGTTCCTATGTCAGAGTAAGTTTATGTCTCTCCCACCTCAGAGACCATTTGATTTTACTTAAATTCTTTCTGTTCTTGGCTCTACATTTGGTAACTGGTGAGTGTCTTCCATTATGAGGACAGTGGAGGACTTCTGAACTTGTGAACAAAGTATTCGTGGAAAAGCGTTGCCGACAACAATGTTTCTGCTCTGTTTCATTTTGTGGTTAATGAGAGTGTGGTGGGTTAGCCATGGTGCCCACCAAGCTGCTCTCTCACCCCTACTCAGCAAGACAGCAGAAGAAAGTAAGATGAAAAGCTCATAGGTTAAGATAAAGAGAGGGAGATCACTCACCGATTATCATCACAGGCAAAACAGACTAGACTTGAGGAGAATTACTTTATTGACAGTTAATAACAGAGTAGAATAGTAAGAAGTAAAAACAAAACTAAAACCACCTTTCCCTTACTCTCCTTTCTTCCCATGCTCAACTTCACTCCTGACTTCTCTATCCCAAAGTGGCACAAGGGGGTGGGGAATGGGGGCTGCAGTCAGTTTGTAACCCTTTATCTTTGCTGCTCCTGCTTCCTCGTGCTTTTCCCGTGCTCTAGCATGGGATCCTACCCATGGGAGACAGTCTTTCACAAACTCCTTCAGCATGGGTCCTTTCCACAAGGTGCATCCTTCAGGAATGGACTGTTCCAGCCTAGATCCTCACAGGCCACAGTTCCTACCAGAAAACTGGCTCCTGTATGGCCTGCTCTCCACAGGCCGTGGCTCCTGCCCAGGAGCCTGCTCTGGCATGGGCTCTCCACAGGCTGCAGCGTCCTTCAGGGCACGTCCACCTGCTCTGGTGTAGGGTCCTCCACAGGCTGCAGGTGGATCTCTGCTCTGCCATGGTCCTCCGTAGGCTGCAGAGGCAGAGCCTGCCTCACCATGGGCTGCAGGGGAATCTCTGCTCCGGCACCTGGAGCACCTCCTCCTCCTCCTTCTTCACTGAACTGGGTGTCTGCAAGGCTGTTTCTCTCACGTTTTTCTTGTGCCTCTCACAGCTGCTGTGCAGTGCTTTTTACCCTTTCTTAAGTATCTTCTCACAGAGGCACCACCAGCATCGCTGACAGGCTTAGCTTTGTGCAGTGCTGAGTCCATTTTGCAGCCAACTGGAACGGTCTCTATTGGACATGGGTATAGCCCCGATGTCTTCTCACAGAGGCTACCCTTGCAGCCCCCCTGCTACCAAAACTTTGTCATGTAAACCCGTGCTAATGAAAGCAAGTGTAGTCACAGAGAGTAGCAAGATTTAACATTCTTAATAATTTGATAAAATTTTTGTATTGTAAAATAAAAAAGGTGTCATCCCAGCTGTGATTCAGTTTTCAGGCCCAACTTCTGCTTCTAGGAGACTGTAGAACATGGGAAATTTGGGTTTGCTTCGTGTTTCAAAGCTATGTATTCTTAAATCATTTAACTTACCTGTGGTTTAGCTGCTTGTTTCAGAATAATGTGATAATTCTTTGAGTTTCTTTGTGTATTCTTTCATAGGTGTGTAAGAGCTACTATTTGGGGGTCAGTGTTCTTGCAAGGAATTTGTCCAATATTGTTATAATTAGCATGCACTTTGACCATCCTCATATATTGAACTTAATTCATCCATGATGCTGTAGGACCAGCTGCTGCTTCAGGTCTTCTTAACCTCTCCCTTAATCTCACTTAACCTCAGATCCTTTTGCAAGTTTTTGCTTGAAGACTACTGAGTGCAATTTTCCAAGACTGTCATCAATTTTTGTCCCTTCAATAATACTTGTGATTGATGCACTTATCTTCCACACAGAGAAAACTTACTACAGTTTCTTGAAAATGAGATATCAGCAATTTCATACTGAAGCATAGACTGCTTTGGGTGGTCTGCTGGGGCGGCTTTGAGCATTCTTGCCTTTGTCGTGGCTGGTACCTGTGCTTGGTGGCTCCTGTGGCCACTGGCCACATCTTATGACCATTCTGATACACTTACGTAATGCTTTTCCGTTAGTAAGTCTGTGTGTCCTTGATAGAAACATAGAAGAAACTGGTAACTGTAATGAGATTCTGTTCTTAATGTTTAAAGCATATTACAGACTGAAAATAATCCCTCACCGTTGTTCTTTTCCAGGTGTTGTCAGCTGCCTCAGCAGCAGGAGTATCTGTAGCCTTTGGTGCCCCAATTGGTGGAGTCCTTTTCAGTCTAGAGGAGGTATGTCAAGAGATGGCCCTGAAGGATAGATATTAAAAAAATACTCTTTTAGTATGAATAATCTCAGACTCTTTTAAGCTGCAGAGTCTTTCCTAAGAAGGAAATTACTTTTGGACCCATGTTTCAAAGTCAAGAGTCCTGTTGCCAGCAAACTCCTAAAGATATTTCTTTTTTCTTTGGATGAATGTCAAGCTTTGCTTTATTCTCGGTTATGTTTTTCTAGAGAAGGGCTGAGTCAGTTAATAATTACAGTTTACATAGAGATACAGCAGTTTTTCACTCTAGGAGTATATTCTGAAAAAAATATTCATTTTGAAAGAAGCTTTAGAAACCTATTTGACAGTTTTGTGAAACAAGTTTTTAAACATTTGAATACGTTAATTATTAAAAAGGCAGATAGGCTATAAAACTGACCTCCAGGGCAACCAAACGCTCTTCCCCAATAAATGTTTTGTATTAAATTAGTTTTCATTAGTTGTTTTCAGAATATATAAGAATGTTATTTAGATCATTAGCATTTTTTAAAAGCCTAAAAATCTCTGAACTGAAAAAAAGCAGCAAAATATTAATTTGTGTCTAATTTTGCTGTACCATTAGGGGATTTTGAGGAATTCCTGTGTTGCCAAAAAATTCCAAAAAAGCTCAGAAGAAAACTCTCTTGAAATTCATGTCAGGCTATTTGGGGCTTAAGTATGACATGGCATGCTCTGTTTTGATGATTTTATTTTTTTCTGTCTTTTAATCCTGTTTCATAAAAATCACACATCTGCCAGAAGCCTTTCAGTGTAGGTTGAATGGAGATGAAACAGTATTAGCAGGAAATTCGAGGGAGCAGCCAGTACACAGTCCATTTCTTATGAATGCTAGAAAGAGATACTTATAAACAAAGAAGCTTTTAAACATAAGTGACTGTGCATTATTTCCTAATAGTCTTAAAGCAGTGGTTTCAATACTGCTTTAGTGTTGTCTTTAAAACTGATACAAGTATGAATTGTTGTAGAACTTCATAAAAATGTGCTGGAGCCCCAGTGCTCCAAGTGGTAGGAATAATACTGATAATGTAAGAGTACTTTTTTAGCATATACCATGTGAGCAGCAGTACTGTAACACGTGCATAAAACATTCTTTCCAGTGTTTTTAATTGGATCACTAATAATTCTTATGTATTGCCTTTTGCAGGTCAGTTACTATTTCCCACTGAAAACTTTATGGAGATCATTTTTTGCTGCTTTAGTAGCTGCATTTGTTTTAAGGTCCATTAATCCTTTTGGTAATAGCCGCCTAGTTCTTTTTTATGTGGAATATCACACTCCTTGGTACCTTTTTGAACTGCTTCCTTTTATTCTTCTGGGAGTATTTGGTGGGCTCTGGGGAGCATTTTTCATCCGAGCAAACATCGCATGGTGTCGTCGACGCAAATCTACGAAATTTGGGAAGTATCCTGTCCTGGAGGTTATTATTGTTGCAGCAATAACAGCTGTCATTGCGTTTCCTAATCCATATACAAGGCTAAACACCAGTGAGCTTATTAAAGAGCTCTTCACAGACTGTGGGCCGTTAGAATCCTCCTCCCTCTGTGACTACAGAAATGATATGAATGCGAGCAAAATAGTAGATGATATTCCTGACCGTCCAGCAGGCACTGGCGTCTATTCAGCTATCTGGCAGTTGTGTTTAGCACTCATATTTAAAATAATCATGACGGTCTTCACCTTTGGTATTAAGGTAAGTGTGTATGCAGTGGCTGCACCATCTGCTGTATTATTTAATTATTGCCTTTCTCATTTTCCGTCTCTCAAAGCTAGCAGCTTTGTTTATAGAATTCTTTTCATGTATAGTTCTTTTAAAAAAAGGTCTTTTTACTGTTGATTAGTAAGCGATTCTTGTAGAAAACTATATAAGTTTAACTAAATTCAGACTAGCCTTTTGTTCAGCTCAATAGAAATGTGTGCTAAATTTATCAAGGAACAGTAACTGTGTGGGTGTATGGCTGTTTGTATGGGCCTGATTCAGCAATAAGGATAATTCTGAAATTTCCAAGAGCTGAGTTCAGCTAAGTTCAAACATAACCACTCAGGTTCCCTAGTCCTATTACATGGAAGAAGAAAGGACTGTACCTCTTGAATATCTTTTAGGGGTTTTTTTTAATCCCCTCTCCAAGTTTATCCCATAAATGTAATTACTGCAGACTGTCAAAGGGAGCCAATCATGATTTCTTTCCTGAAATTTCCAGTATTGTATGTCATGACTAGAAAGCAGGCTTTGTTCATGCAATGGGAATTTCTTCTCCATTACAAAGCAGCATAAATATTTTTATTTCCTGGTCATTTTGTAAATCTGTTTTGGAGCTCTCTTCAGCTGCTCTCCAACCTGCGGCTGTTTTCTGAATGACACATAACTGTCATGCCTTCATCATTTTCTGTCTTGTCAGGCTCCCTTCATAGCTGTTTGCAACTACATCATTATCAAACGTGTCTTAACACAAATGTATTGTAGAATGTTCACTAAACAGGATTTATGTTTAAACTGGCTTTAACTTTTCAGTCTACATAGCTGTTCCATGTAACTGCATGCATAAGAAAACACTTCTTTACTGTGAGGGTGGTTGAACACTGGAATAGATTGTCCAGATTGGAGATACTTGAAAACTGACTGGATGCAGTACTGGGCAACCTGCTGTCGTTGACCCTACTTGAACAGAAGTATTGCACTAGACAATCTGGAGAGTCGTCACGTCCAACCTCAACCCTTCTGTCATATTGTAATTGTTAGAACAATATTGTGTTGTGTTTCTCACATGTTGATATTTTATAAGATGTTGCAGTCTGTTATTTGAAGTTATTTTGTGTATATTGGTTGATGGGTAAGGGCAGTCGTGTATATTTTAAATGCTAGTCTTCCATAGGTCAAAATTTCAGACGTTGTTCTATAACATGACCACTCCAATCTGTTGTATTAACTTAATGTATTTCACTTAGAAAGGCAGAGCCCTAGATAGAAGCGTTACATTTCTTACCGTTCATGTGTTCGTGTGCATCTAGCTCTTTCTAGTGGGATTGTCACCACAGGATCCTACTTTGTGTATTAGAATTCACTAGATTACAGAAGGGTAGAGCTTCCACTTAATTTGATTTTTGTTCATTTTATCATAACTTCGGCATCTGCAATTTGGTGGAAATGTTTTTGTGAAGTTGTAAGAATATATTTATCGCTTTGCCTCAGAGCCTGACTGGTATGCAGCTGCACTACCAAAGAAGTGGAAAGTGCACCCGTATCCTGATTCTTTGCTTGTTTCAAAGAGTATCCGTGTGCCACAACAAATTTTTTCCTCTGTGGTATAACTCGAGTTAGGCTGGGATGCTCTGGAGAAGAAAGCTCAGACAAGATAGAACCTAACTTTTTCTCTTTGCTCCTTCTCAGTGAAGGTTCCTCTCTACTTTGTGACTTGTGATTCAGAGGCTTATGCAGACAAATGCAGCTGTAAAATCATACAGTTAGACTTGTAACCGTTATCCATTTGTAATGGAAAGAAGAGAAGGAGCTAGATGCATTGAAAAGTTATGTTAACAATGGGCCAGAAACAATTTGGATGCAATTTCCCTGAGCAGACTGAATTTCTGTGGCATACTACTGTAGCAGACTAGAATCTGAGACAGTTTCAAGGATTTATTCAATTAATTTTGTATCTGAAATGTTATTTTTGCAGAGTGCTATTGAACTGTTCACCAAGAAAGAACTTCACTCAGAAAAAAAGTGGGATTTTAAAAGTGAAAAAGGGCTTCAGATGCATGATTAATTGTGGGGAAATAACAGTAGTGGTATAAATGCACAATTTGGATATAACTCTAAAGTGATAGCATTGAATAGTTACCTCTATCAACACTGAACTATTAGGTAATTCAGGATGAGAATGAAGAATTATTAAACTTTTTCCCCAAAACCTATGCTGCTGGCTTTCAAACACAAAGTTTGTTATGTTTGTCCTTGGTCTGTCTGTTAGAAAGAACCTTTGCAGCCATAAATATTGGCGTAATAATAATAACAGATTCTGAAATACAGTTCTGCACCAAATATTGGATTCTATGGCAAAATCTATAGTTTGGAATTGCGTAATACTTAAATTTCACAGCTGTACAGTGGAAAAAAAAAAAAGTGTCCTTTTACACCAAGAGTGCACCAATTTTACAATTAAGATGTTCCGGCAAGATGAGTTTGGGTGCACTTAGACAAAAAGTGAAAATTCTGCTGCTTACTTATAGTCAGACCTGTACCTCAGTCACAGCAGAAAATACTTTTATATTAACAACTACTGTGAATAGAAGCAGCGGGCATTTCCAGTTTGGTGAGACATTTAGACACCAATATGTGTTTTGGAAAGAAGATTAGCTTCCTGAGGAGGAGAAAAGATACACAACGGCAGTTTCTCAGATGAAACTTCACTCCTTATGAAGCTGCTGATAAAAGCAAGGCTTGCAACAACATTTTACAAAGCCACGCTGGTATGACAAGGCTGTATGGCCTTTTCAGATTTTAGTTAATAATAGAAAAACACTTTAAATAACTAAGATTACAGTAGGAGCTTTTTTTTTTTTTTACGGTAATGTGTTGCCTACTTTTTGCAATAGGAATTGTCCTGCCTTTTTCTCTCTTAGTGTATTTAGCATTCTATATACACACTCCTTTGTATGGGAAATAAAGCCTCTTAAAAATCATCTATTTAGTTGGCCTTCTAATTTATAGCAGTGTTAGGAAGCAGTCTGGAAAGGCAGCTGTATGTGCAAAGCTTGTTGAGTAAGTGAATGAGGAACATGAAGTAATAAGGGAGATGGGAAATAGTAAGGAAGACTGTTCGGTACTAGTAGTGCAGCTCAGATTGGACACACGGATGGTAAGAATTGTGCTGTTGGCACTGAGAGTCTAGTTTGTAGTCCTGTACTGGTGATAGATTTGCTCTTAAATACAGTAAAATATAAAGAAATGTGCTCACAACATGGATTCAGCTAACCAGGTTGATCATAGGTATCAATAAGCATTGTGTTAAGTTTACTAACCTTGGAAGGTCAATTTACATGGTTTTAACCTGACAACTTGAGCATTTGCACCTCTTTTGGGGGAAAAAAAAAAAAAAAATTACTTGTAAAACAATGCATCAGGTATGTTCCCATCAGCATGACAGCATTTCTTCTGTTTTTGTTGCAGGTTCCATCTGGGTTGTTCATACCTAGTATGGCAATTGGAGCAATAGCAGGAAGGATTGTAGGAATTGCAGTGGAGCAGCTGGCTTACTACCATCATGACTGGTTCATTTTCAAGGAGTGGTGTGAAGTTGGAGCTGACTGTATTACACCTGGTCTTTATGCCATGGTTGGTGCTGCTGCGTGCTTAGGTAAATAAAATGTAACAAAGTAAATAAGTATCTGGTTTCTTTTATGTTGCCAAAATAATGATTAAAAAATAAAAGGAGATATAAACGTGTACAGTTTTGGAACACCTTTTTATATGGACTTCTCTCCCTTCAGAATAATACATTCACAGCTCTACATGAGACTGTCAGATCCTTGTGATCTAAGCAATAACATGTGAAATTTAAATTGATGAGAAATGGAAAAACTTCAATAGTAGTGTTTGTTTTCTCTTTTTGGTATCAAGAGATGTCATTACTACATCAGTCAGAAAAATAATTTTCTTGAAATGTATGAAGTAGAGGATTTGCAGAGTGAAGTCCTGTTGAAATTATTACAAGGAGGTGACATGATCAGCTGCCACATCTACGTGAATTGCAAAAAATGTTCTTGAAATTCATAATCCAAACAAAATTTTCAGAAACGTCTGATGATTTGAGGAGTGCAGCTTGAAATATTTTTAACAAGTCTGACTTACAAACTGTTGAAAATGAGCTTCATGGAAGGTGGCCTAAGTTGGGCACCTAAACCAGGAGAGGTTTTTTGAAGGTCTTCCCTTGTCCTAGCTTGTGACTTCATTGCCTTAGAAATTAATCTTAAAAGCTATTAGTAATGACTCTGAAAAAAAGTAGATATTTTCCTTAAGGAGAAGTGCATTTGAGTGACTAAATAAACTAGTGAAACAAATTTCGGTTTTGGAGGCTTTTCTCTTTTAATAGATCAACTTGAAACACTTTACAGTCTTTCTTTCAATACATTCCATTCTTTTATTGAATGAAGATACAGCATCGGAAACTGTGGCAGAGAAAACATCCTGACTACTGACAAAAGAAAATGTAATTCCTATCTTCTCCCATTGCCCAAGAAAGAGATTTCATCAGCTCAGAATTCTCTTCAGCTTTTATCATTTAGCAACAGCCTTAAATTCCTAATCCTTTGGACAACATAGCTGTTGAATGGCTACCTGTGACTTCCCTTGCATTAGTTCCGTTTTTTTTTCCAGATTCTTATCTAACTGGATTTCCTTGCATTTCTCAGTATTTTTAACCTGGGTGTGGTATGGAGAAATACATGGTTTTATTCTTAGTTTACATGAAAGAACTTCATGTATTTTTCAAATCCCTTTCTTCTCTGACGTTCTAGGCGTTCTCCCTAAAGCTCACTTTTACTTTCAAAAGTTTTGTGTTCATTTTTCCTATCTGCTTCTGTTTGTATTATACAGAATGATGTTTGTCAGATGACCTTTAATGGCAAAGTTATGTTTGCAGTTCTCAACAGCAAGGCAGGAAATGCTCAATTCTTTGACTGGCTTCCATTTTTCTTCCAGGTGGTGTGACAAGAATGACTGTGTCCCTGGTAGTTATTGTCTTTGAGCTAACGGGAGGGCTGGAATATATTGTGCCCCTAATGGCTGCAGTCATGACCAGTAAGTGGGTAGGCGATGCCTTTGGTAGGGAAGGCATCTATGAGGCGCACATCCGACTGAATGGATATCCTTTCTTGGATGCAAAGGAAGAATTTACTCACACAACACTGGCTGCTGATGTTATGAGACCTCGAAGAAGTGATCCACCTTTAGCAGTTCTGACGCAGGATAACATGACAGTCGAAGACATAGAAAACTTGATCAATGAAACCAGCTATAATGGTTTTCCTGTTATTATGTCAAAAGAATCACAGAGACTAGTGGGCTTTGCTCTAAGAAGAGATTTAACCATTGCAATAGGTAATTATCTTCCAGTATTGCATGATTTTATATGCCAATTTAAATTATTTTATAGCTTAAAACAGAATTTACTCTGTATGTTTCTAGACTTATTTCAGGTTCAGATACCTTGCACAGACTGTTCCTTTATGGAATTACGTGATAATCTTCAATAGCAGGCTCTGAAATGGAGAAAATGTTAATGTCTTTGTCTCATACTGAAGGAGGACAAAACATCATCTAGTCCGACATTTGTCTTTGGTTTGACGCTTTTGCTAGTATCTCTTTTCCTCAAGTGATGCTACATTAACATTCTTCTTCAAAATCAAGTAATTCTCACTTTAGAACAGCAGGATTCTGTGAGAAGTACTGTCCAAGTAATTTTTACATTTAAATGTATATCGTACTTCTCTCGTGACAGTATGTTATTTACTGTTGTTAAAATAACTAAGATTGTATTATGGAGGGATAAGTGAAATATTAATTATTTTAGGTTTCTCTTTTTCAATTTGTTTGTGTAATGGGAAATTTGGCCCTGGGCAGGTGAGCATGCAAGCACTGTTTGGGCCCTCTTTCTCTGGGTGAGTATTAGAACTTGTGTGATAGTTCTGACAACGTGTTGTGCACTGGCAAGAAAAATCCAGTGGATTTTGAGGATATTATCATAACCAAAGGAAAAAAATCATTATTATGTAAGAAAATGTTACAAAACGGTAACATTTGATGCATGAAATCAGTGATGGAAGTTGCATCTTAAGCTACTATTTTTTTTTTTTTTGTAATTCATAAGATTGCACATTGACAAGTATCTCTTAAACAGAGGCACTTGAGAAAGAGACACAAAGGTCTCCTGAAACTTTTTTTAAAAATGCTTTGTGAACACAACACTGTCTACTTCAGTAAATTTTTTACCTGTGGTCTTAATACTGTGTATATTATGGTATTACACCAGGTAGGATGTATAGGAATGCCCGAAACTTGGAAATTATTATAGACATTATACTGTTTTAAGTTTGCATTTACTTAAAGTAAAAGGGGGAATAGCAGAACATTCTTCTAATAATACACTTTCACAGGTAAGACTCATTTCAGCTGCTGAGATTGCAGAGTGCCAAGTTGCTTAGTCTTGGATTTTGGCTTCCTTAAGGGAGTCATTGTGTGAAATAGTTCAGGGTACAGGGAGGGATGCTGATGTCACCAAGGTGATGAAGACATGATAAGGAAGAGGATCCAGTTCACACAAAACTAAATAAATTAATTATAAACAAGAAGACAAAATTTTCAGGGTGATTAGAAATGAGTTATTTGGTTTCAAACCAACAATAATTACAGCCACGGGAATCATGACAGAGGAGCTGTCAATTGCAATTGGCTTTTCCTGTGACATTTTTTCGGCAGCTGTCTGTGTGCTTTCTGTATGTTAGTTTTTAAGTCTTTCCAGTTCCTTATAGTAAATAAAAGTTACTTATTGGAGTGAGAAAGGTAGTAGCCAAAGAATGGCTAAAGCTGTATGGCAGATGGCTTTTGTGATTTCTGCACAAACACTTCTTAAGGATAAAGCAGTGGCTATGGAACACATCAAAATAGCATATATCAGAATATCAGCATCTAGAGAATAATTAGTGTTGATTGATCTGTCTTACTCCAAGAATGTAAATTCTTCCTCCTCTACTGTTCCCCCTCCTCCCCTTTTTTTCTTAAAGAAAGTGCTAGAAAGAAGCAGGAAGGGATTGTTGGCAGTTCCAGGGTCTGTTTTGCGCAGCATACCCCATCGCTTCCAGCAGAAAGCCCTCGACCTTTGAAGCTTAGAAGCATACTTGATATGAGCCCTTTCACCGTGACAGACCACACACCAATGGAAATAGTGGTGGATATTTTCCGGAAGCTGGGTCTGAGGCAGTGCCTTGTAACACACAATGGGTGAGTAAAGTGGCAGCAGTGATGTTCATTTTGTTAGATGCAGTAATTTTCACTTCCAAGATCAGAGTATTTGGACCAGGATATATTCCAGGAGCATTGTATTTGAACCCGTAAGTTTGGTGCTACAACTGAGAACCCTAACTGTTTGTTAAGAAGGTGCTGTGCTGTGGCACCTCTCTCAAATTCTTCCTCCTTCCTTGTATTCTGAGTGAGCAGGCAGGGGATTTCAGTCATTTTAAGATGTTATTTTAAAAATTGGCTCTCCTTCAGCAAGTTTTGTATGTGCAACTTGCATATGGAGGAGACACAACTTCTCTCACAGAAGTGGAGCCTTGTGTGGTGCACAGTCTAAGGTCTGTATTTCCTTGTGCTTACATGTGTTCTGGCAATGGGTAATGTATCAGTTATTGGACATCTACAAATACTCGGGTTCATAAAAAGTAAAAGAGAAAATGATTCAGTCACTATCTCCTTCTGGAGTTTAGTGATGGCAATGACCACTAAGTTTTTGTCTTTGGAATACTTACAACTAAATAACTGCTACTAGTTCTGGAACTTAGTCCACAACCTTTGTTTCTACACTTAAAGATATTTCAATAAAGTAATTTTAAGATTTAGAATGTTTGTAAATGAGACTATAGGGAGTTGTCATGTGATTAGCCACTAAATAAATAAGCCCTAGGCATGGAAACATAAATATTGATTATAATTATCTAAACTACTCCTTTTTTTACATGATCTTTGTCTGTGTAGCTGTTTCTTTAACATTCTGCTTTCCTGTGTCTCTTGCATTTAACACTTGACATTGCAGCTCCTACCATAGTATCTTGCTTTCTCTTTAGCTTGTCTTTTAAGGCACCTGGGGAGTGAAACATTGTCTGCTAATCCACGTTATTTAGGATCAATGTCTATGGGATAAAATCCAAGAAACCTGAAATTTGGGTGGGACTTACTTTGTTTTGTTCTAGGCAAAAGGAATGCTGCTATAAGTGGCAAATATTTAAATACCACATTGGTTTCCAAGTTTAATTTTTCAGATGAATTTTAAAACAAATTTATTTTAAATGTTCTGCTTTTTCTTTTCTTCAATGCATCACTGCATTGAATGGCAAGTAGATGTTTTCAGAAGCATAAATGACTTAAAAAACCCTTATCTGATGGAGAAAGGACATAATGATCTGACATTTAGAAGTCAATGCAGGCATTTAGTTATTCATGTTTAGGGAGGGAAATTTGAATTGATAAAACTTCAGTGAAGAATATGTACTACGATTGATTTTTCTTTTTTTTTTTTTTTCATAGTTTCTGTTGTGGTTCAGTGCTCAAACATTGACATTGCTGTCAATATCAACTAAAGAAAGCTTAATCGTGCAAAGCTATGTCAAACTGTACTATAAATTTTTGATTATTTTATGATAAAGTAGCAGCAAGTATGGATGGCTTTAATAATTTGCTGTTTTCAGGCATTCATATTTGTTGTCCTGCTTCTGTTTACAAACTTGTTATGTTTGTGAGCACACTGTCCATTCCAAGAGCAGAAAGTAAATACTAGTGCTAGCAGTATTTAGCCATGCATATAGCCATGTGGACATCAAAGACTAATCTAGATTTTGTCAGATTTCCTGCAAACTGACTACTCCCACATTAAAGATACACATCAACTTACTGGTTCAAGTCCGGGTTGGAACAGGAACTGTGCAGAAATTGGTGCTGGTGACAAACATAGAGGTATATAAAGACTGAGCCTCACTCCTCCTAATTTGTAATAGAATATCCATTCCAGAGAGTTGCTATTGATTTATACTGTCACAAATGAGAAATTTGTCAGAATTTGTCTGTTTCTAGGGACACCAGCTAACCCTGCTCTATAGTGCAGCTTCAAACCTCAATTGCTATGACTTTACACAGTTATTACTTTGTTCATCTACTGTGGCTTATTAAAATGTGAATAATGATCTGTGTATGTGAGGAGAAATAACTGTTAAGGAAAGGAAATAAAGTAGATTTTAGTTTCAGTGCCTCTAAAACTTGAAGAGTTGTGAATTTGGGGAACAGGGATGAAGTATGCTTCCTTGATGTGTACTTGATAAGAGAAACATACTGCTCTGGGGTGGCTGAAGATCCAATTGTGTTCAGCATTTTGGGAGAAAAAGAAAAAAGACAATGTCTGGGAAAGGGTACTGACTTTCAAATAATTTTTCATTTAATTATCTCATTAGCTTTCCTGCAACCATTCTTTTTTTTTTTTTT